>JACXGI010014781.1:0-18557 GCA_016801175.1 Esox masquinongy | reverse complement strand
GGGGTCGACAGAGAGGCTGAAAGGTAGGGGTAGAGAGAGGCTGCGAGGGGTCTGTTTCTCATTAGGAAAGTAACCCTAGTCTATGTTTGTCTCATGTGACCTAGCACAGGAAGTATGGGGTCACCTTTCAGACATCCCCCAGCAGACAGGACTGCACTTTTATGTCCCCCCCCGGCCCTGCTCTCTCTACCTCTCCTACTCCCTCTCTACCTCTCAATCTGTCTCAGGCGAACACAGGTCTATTGCCCATACAAATGCCCCATGTCATACCCTTACTGGGTTTCATGGCCCACGCTACCCTGCTAATTCATGTCAGAATCTTTCTTTCCATTTTCTCATCTTTGCTCCATGTTTCTTCACCTCGACCCATCACTCTGGGTCTAGTTTCTTACATTTCACTCTCCTATCCTGGGCTGAGGACCAGACAGACTAAGGCTGATGTTGGATGAACACAACGGGTGGGTGGGGGGTGGGGGGCGGGTTGAAAAGTCATGGATGGACGACACCCAGCAGGTGATTAGACGTGCTTGGCCGACGTTTACGTCGGTCTGTGTTGTTCTTTATTTTACCCATCCTTCACTTCACCTCTGTCGGTCTCTCTTCATGTTGTCTGTCTGTCTCTCTTCCTGTCTGCCTGTCTATCTGTCTGTTTTCCTTATCTCTGAGCTTCTGAAGACTAACATAGGCCTGGGCATCAGTAGCTTCGACACAACTACCATCAGAGACGACGGAGTACACGCACGCGCACGCACACACACACACACAGACTAACCCTGCTGTGGAGGACAGTAATTATATTAACCCATCACCCCAAGAACCACAACACTTCATTTGTTCACCCAGCGAGATGCCACAGTGATTGACATGTCTCTCCTATCCTCCTCCTCCTCCTCCTCCTCCCTTCCACCAGCTCCCTCTGACCTCCAGCAGAACAACAGAACACACCCATACAGACCTCCTTTAGACATACTACTGAAAACAATACTAATCTCCTTTATATAGAACAGTACAGACTTTCCTTAAACGACTACTTCCCGAGAACAGTACAGACATCCTTTAAACAGACTACCTGTAGAGAACTGTAGACTTCCTTTAAACAGACTGCCTGTTGAGAAGTGTAGACTTCCTTTAAACAGACTACCTGTAGAGAAGTGTAGACTTCCTTTAAACAGACTACCTGTAGAGAACTGTAGACTTCCTTAAAACAGACTACCTGTAGAGAATAGTATAGACATCCTTAAAACAGAATGTTTTAAGTCTCAGACTGTTTTAACAGATCTGTAGAGAACAGTACACACACACACACGCGCACACACACACACACACACACACACACACACACACACACTCACACACACACAAGGGCTGTAGCTGGTGGCAGATGGGAAGCAGTCTGGTACCCTGGCAGGTCACGAGAGAGAAACCATCTATCCCTGGCAGAATCAGTGGACACACACACATATACACACACATATACACACACACACACACACACACACACACACATACACACACACACACACCCACAGATACAGGTACACAGCGGAAAGGAGGAGATGGAGGATGAGTAATCTGCAATCTACCATTGCGCTCTAGACCGGAACAACACAATACGGAGTGAGCAGCATCTCCGCTCTCTCTCTCACACCCCTCATCTAAAGAGAGTCGTTTATGGGACTTGTAGTGTGTCGGTGTGATTGGTCCCAGGTGGTTAGGGAGTTGGAGGGAGTAGCAGGATTAGTGTTAATCACACTGGTGTTCCCCAGGAGGATGGAGATGTGGGAGGTCAGCAGACCACACCCTCCAAACCCTGACCCTAAGAACTGCTCCCTCAATGTCCCCCAGACAACCTTTAGACAGATTTCCCCATTCACTCTGTTTCAGCAGCCATTTCTGATGATCTAAAGGGCCACACTGATCCTACATCAGTATCACTAACTACAGATTGTGTGTTTGTTTTCATTGTAATCGCTACCTCCAGATGACAAGACGTAAGTAAAGGGGAAAAACATGATCTTCCATCTGAAATGTGTTACTTTGTAAATATTGGTTTACAAGAGACAATGAGGGACATCTGATTCCATTCTATTTAAACAGGGACAGAGCACTGATTACCCTTTCCCAAACTAACTGCTGCACACCTCAGCCATTTTTCTTGGGACTGTGATTGGTGGCGAAGTGTCTGAAACGGCGAGGTCACTTTTAAACACATGATATCAATTTTTAGGCAACAGTGTGTTTTTTGGAGGAGCTTGGCAATTTGAATGAGGGTGATCACTGTTTCTCTTTTTTAATTTTTTTATTGGGAGTTTACTGTTGTTCCCTGTTAATTGTTTTTGGCTATTTTAAGTATTCTGGATATCTATTCAGCAGGAAAGTAAGTTGTAGAGCCATTACCCATCTGGCCCAAGCAGGTTTTGAGGGTGAAAAGTGCTGTTGTAATAAGATGACACATCAAACTCATTAATCGGCTACTAATGTCTGTCTCAGACTCATTAGTCAGCTTCTAATGTCTGTCAGATGTTACCTGTCCGCTGGCAGCAGGAGAAGATGCATCACATGACTCGAGTCGGTGGCTTCCGTAATGAGAGGAGCACAAGATGCCAAATTAGACAGGTGGAGGAGAGGGGGGAGGGGAGATGATTATATGTAGCTGACAGAAAGTGTCCTCTCGTCTCCAACACATACTGGATATTGGTAGTAATGATGAAGACACCAAAATAACACGTCATTTCATGGTGTGGAGATGAAAAATGCTCGGCACCTCTCTCAACCAGGACCACAATGACATGCACGCGCAAACACACACACACACACACACACACTCCCGGGTTACCGTGGGAATGCCTCTGGCATTGCGTTGGTCAATGAGGTGACGCTTTTAAATGGAAATCCTGAAAGAAACGTAAAGCACCGGCTCTGTGTGTGTGCGCGCGTGTGTGTGTCTAAACTCTGTCTCTGTTCTCCCAGTCACACACACATTAGAGTATGGTTGGATGAGCATTAAAGACACCCCACTGCCACTCCTCTGTGGAAGACCAGGCAGGATTAGCTAGTTCTGTTACTGCTCTAATCTAGTGACCAAAAGACCACAATGACACCCACAGGGAGGAAGGGGGTAGGGGGGAGTGAGTAGAAGTGAGAGGGTGATTTAATTTAATCATTCATTCTAACAGGGATTGCATTCTCTTAATACAGTTTCTTCAGTGGTAGCCTGCAGAGAGAGAGACAGACAGATTAAGATCTGGTGTGTGGCTTGCTGCTTCAGCCTGTCTCCCTGTTAGAATGGAAGGGGGTGCATGTGTATCTATAGGACAAAGTGTGTTCTGTGTGAGAGGGTTCATTTGTGGGAGTGTGTCTAACACTGTTAACGGGATCAACTCTTCAAAAAGACTGTCCCAGCATATCTCCGCCTCACACCCCTAACCCCACAGGCCAGCTCTGGGTTGAGGTGTGTGTGTGTGTGTGTGTGTGTGTGTGTGTGTCTATCTCAGATCCTACAAAAAAACACTGGTGTAGAATGTCTGATTCTCCAAGGAGATTTGCCTGTTGACTACAGCTGGTACTGATTTTTTTTCATCCAAGATAAAATTTCCCAGATTTTGTATTTTTTTGAAATGAACTTGAAAATGGAGCATTTGAAATGGAGGTTGTTTTGTGCAGTAGTTTGTGAAGTGACTTCTCCTTCTCCTTCTTCTCCAGGGAATGTTGTTATAGTACATTACGGGTAATACTCCGGACCTTAGTCCACTGTCCTTCACCTACAGTACGCTGTCCGTGTGTGTGAGGTCCTCTGCTCTGTATGTGCGTTATAGTGTGAGTGTGTAACATTGTCTGTGGTGAGTGTGTTCCTGTGTGTTAAGCAGATGGCTCCCTCCACACCACTCAACGTTTCAACAGAACGCCTCCCAGCACCCTGAACTTTAATCCACCTGGCTTTACTGCTGACCAGACCACATCAGTGGCACACCTCCTTGTTTTACACACACACACACACACACACACACACACACACACACACACACACACACACACACACACACACACACACACACAGCCATTCAAGTCTCACACTTTCCCCTGCATCTGCACAAAAAAGACCTTTTCAGAAAACTTGCTCACCTCAGTTTGGACATTTATTACAATGCAATATGGCACTCTGTCAAATCCAATATCCCTATTTTACAACACGTAACCTTGATAATAAGACCATAAATAGAATGAAATTCTTCATGTACCTGAACTCCTTTTCAAACAATAACATTTACAAAGACATGTAATACCTACAGTGCACGTATGCTAATGGTTGACTAGATAAAATTGCTAATACCATTGTTAGTGTGTTCATCCTAAATAGAAAGGCGGTAATGGCTGGAGACAATACATTCTATTACAGATCAACCTCCTCTCCTCCCATCCTTTTGGCTTGGCATATCCCCACCTGGTCCTTAAACACAGATCTCCGCATGCAAACATCCACAGGCACGCGAACGCACGCACACACTTGCATACATATTACATTGTCACTGACTTCTACAAGTTCTTGACATTTTTCAGTATTAGCCCAAAGCAGGTAAAACAGCCCTTTACTTGCAGCTGAAGACGTTATGTCACCATTCAGCTATAACAATACATTTACATCACAAGAACGACTAAACAAAAACTGTGATTTATACAGTATGAAATGCCTCAGGCCACACTTGGTGGACATTCAGTTTGTCCTGGTTTAATGTTTCACCTACTGACATTCTGGGGACATTTTAACAAGACATAACATTTGTGTTTGCCGAGAGTACCCAACATTCAAGCCATGTCGAAGTGTCCGGGGTAATGACTGTGAGTGTTCACGTGCTTTGAGCTCATTAAAAATGCAAGAAAGTCAAGTGAGGTTTGCTAACTATCTATTCCTGCAGAAGTACTGTACTTGTTCCTGTAGCTAATGTTAGCCAAGCGTTGTTATTCTGTGAGCAGTATGAGGAGAGATGATCACAAACACATTCTAATTCTAGAGTTCAATAAAATGTATTCTTTACATTTAGACTGTTGTTTCATATTTCAATCCAAACAGCGGACATGTTTGTTGCCAATTCCATGGTACATGATGTCCCTGTTTATCATACCCAAATTAGTTAAATATCTGAAAAGGCTCTATTTGTTAGATATGAGTGCTTATGGTAGAGATGACTGGGTAGTGAAGTCTTTAGATATATATTAGGCCAACTAGATGTAAATGTTCAGTTTTTAAAATGGAGAGCAAACAGAAAACGATGGAACAACTTAACAAGAGTTAAGTAAGGATTACATAAAATCGCACAACAATGGTCATAAAATCCAAAGCAGATTAAACATTATTTACATTCACTCATATATACAAAAAGTAAACAAAAAAGAGACAAAATGTTCAGTAAGTTCCACTGAAACACTGAGAAAACATCTTCAGCAGCTTCCTCTGCTTCAGAACAATCCTCAGGTAGTTCAAATGTCACAGAGTTTATAAAAGTGCTGCTTTTCAGTCCTACATTCATACATTCTGTTGTAGCGTTTCTTGTTGTTGTTTTCTTGTGAGGATCTCAATCTAAAGTGCATGAATTAGGTGAAAGGAATTCCTCATAAATGAATTGTTTCAGTTACGTATCCATTCCCTGGCTCAGACGGGAAACATACTGTCTTGCATCTGTTCCTGTATTTGTTGCATGTGGGACAGCATTACTGGCTGCACACTGGCAAGGATCTGGTCCTGGTGGGACGGTGTGATGATTCCAATACTGGCCAAGTCCCTGGAAACATGGAATGACTCAATTAGCCATGTTCAGAGTTAAGAAGACCATGCACAGAGAGCGAGACCGAGAGAGAGAGCGAGAGAGAGAGAGAGAGACTCACTGGTGTGTGAGGGTTACCAGGCTGTCAGGGCTGGTGTATCCTGCAGCAGTGAGGGTGTCTCTGTACACGTCCATCCCTATGGCCTGGAGCCAGTCTTCTACTGACCACATGGACACAAACCCCTGGCCGACAGGCTCCAGCAGAGAGGGAACTATAGGCCTGCAGAGAGGGGGGTGGGGGCGGAAGTCCTCAGGTCTGGAAAATGCCGAGAACACTTGACAATGACAACACAATGACGTACATGGTTGTTTGCCGCGTGTGTGTGTGCGCGTGCGTGTGCGCACCTCTCTCCTCCTGTCCTTCTCAGAGTGATGGTAGGGTTGCGGATGAGTTTATCCAGCATGTTGAGGATCTGTATGAAACTGGGCCGGTGTGTTCTGTCTCTCTGCCAGCAGTCCAACATCAGCTGATGTAGACAGACAGGACAGTCCATTGGGGGAGGCAAGCGATAGCCCTCATCCACAGCTTTTATCACCTGGAGACAGGAAATACGTACAGAATGTGTAAAGGTCTTCCTAAACAATTTGGCGGGAAAACCACCTCATGTGTGCCTCATGGTTGGCACACCGGCAGTTAGAGCATCTGATATTTGAAGGTTAGACAGGTGATGTCACTGGCTTGGAAGAACATGTTCAACCCCATCAGAACATCACAAATAAATACAAATGACAGCCTTTAACTGTTTGGAATAAAGTCACGAACAATGTATAGTATTAAAAAACTATCACAATCCACAGCTCATGTTATGAATTCTACAGTGGTTACATTTTTCCATCTTCTGTCTGGACTAGGAACATTGCAACTTCTGGGAAAACAACAAAAATGTAGATATTTCCAATAAACACACTTACATCCTGGTTACTCATGTCCCAATATGGTCTCTCTCCATAGGACATCACCTCCCACATGACCACGCCGTAGCTCCAGATGTCAGAGGCTGGAGTGAACTTCCTGTAGGCGATGGCTTCTGGAGCAGTCCATCTGATGGGGAGCTTCCCCCCAGGAGAATGGTAGGTCCCAGTCACTTCCTTCAACATACAGGAATATAATGAGTAGGGCTTTATATGGGTCCGGCATTCAACTTGAGCCGACCCAAATCTCAAGGTGAGTGGTCTCCCTTGTGTAGCAGGATAAATCATGTATTATACGTGTTCCTGTTTTCTTCTGTGGTTCTATGTTCTTACTCGTGTGGTGTAGGCAGCCTCAGGGTCGTCCTCCAGGACTCGTGACAGGCCAAAGTCAGACACCTTGCACACCAGGTTGCTGTTGACCAGGATGTTGCGGGCGGCCAGGTCTCGGTGGACGTAGCCCATGTCAGACAGGTACTTCATGCCCGATGCGATGCCACGCAGCATGCCCACCAACTGGATCACCGTGAACTGGCCATCATGTTTCTAACAAACACAGGGGGGAGGTATTTTAGAATGACACAACATATAGACAGAGAAAGAGACAGAGACCAACGGAGAAAAAGACACAGACAGTCAGAGAGCGGCAGAGAGGAAGACAGACAAATGCTGACAGAGGGGAGAAGGAGGCAGTCAGACTGACAGATAGAGAGAGACAGGGCAGAGAAAGACGCTGCTTCTCATACCCTCAGGAAGGTATCCAGGGAGCCATTCTCCATGAACTCTGTGATGATCATCACTGGTTTACCTGCAGAGGAGACAAACAAGCAGACGTCAAGAATGAATAAATAACAATAAAAGTGTCAAATTGGTGTTCCATAAAGATCACGTTTTGGGTCCTAAGCTTTTTTAAATATATTTATATTTTGAATGTAAACATAACCTGTATCCTCAAACATAACCTCAAATAGGTAAATGTAGCTGTCAATCACTCACATCGTGTGACCACGCCCTCCAGCCTGATGATGTTTGGGTGGTCAAACTGTCCCATGATGCTGGCCTCAGAGAGGAAGTCCCGCCTCTGCTTGTCAGAGTATCCTGCCTTCAGACTCTTTATGGCCACGTAGATCTCCCTCTTTCCCTGGAGACGCAAACGGCCGCTACACACCTCCCCAAACTCTCCTATAACACAAAACCCAGTCTAAATAAGTACACACCTCCCCAAAACCCTCCTATAACACACAAACACAGTCTAAATAAGTACACACCTCCCCAAACTCTCCTATAACACACAAACACAGTCTAAATAACTACACACCCCCCCAAACTCTCCTATAACACACAAACACAGTCTAAATAACTACACACCCCCCCAAACTCTCCTATAACACACAAACACAATCTAAATAACTACACACCTCCCCAAACTTTCCTACAATACACACACACACACAATCTAAATAACTACACACCTCCCCAAACTTTCCTACAATACACACACACACACAATCTAAATAACTACACACCTCCCCAAACTCTCCTACAACACACACAGTCAAAAACCTACCCAACTCCACAAACTCAGATAGAAAACACACACATACACAACAGATTTACAGTGTGACTCCCTTACCAATGCCAACCACCTTCTCTATGTGGATGCTGGAAGCATTGATCTCTTTAGCAAACTCATGGACTGCCTGGTCGGGATCTTCATAGGTGGACGGGTCCACATAGATCTTCACCCCTGGGTTAAGGTGTTTCTCTTCCTCAGACTCCTGCTTGGCTTTGCTGTATTTACCCCTCCTGAACACAAAGATGTACAGGAAACAGTAGGATGAGTGGCACTGAACACAGCCATTCTAAAGGAGAAAGGGAAGAAGGAGAAGAGAGGAGAAAATGGAAGGAGGGAGAGAAGGAGAGAGGAGGTGAGGAGAGAGGAGAAGAGGAAAGCAAGAGAGTAGGGGAAGAGAAGAGGGGGGTTGAAGAGATGAGAGGAGGAGAGGGAAGGAGGGCAGCAGAGGGAAGGAGAAGGTGAGGGGAGGAGAATGGTGCTTCAGACAATAAAAGAAAAGAAAAAGTGTGAACACTACCCTTTGTGTTTTTAAGTTGTGTGTGTGTGTGTGTGTGTGTGTGTGTGCGTGTGCCAGTGCGTGTGTGTGTGTGTGTGTGTGTGCGCGTGTGTGTGTGTGAAGCTGAGCGAAGCTGATACAGAGGCTGTGTTGTTGTGACCATACTAATGATAAATCAGGGACAAGGGGATTACGAGGTGACCACTCATGCCTTTAGAAGGACACTGTCACCTCCTTAATCCCCCTACAAAGGCCTGACACACACACACAACTGTGTACCTGCGGCTGATGATGAACACTGTGGTGGAGATGAGCAGCAGGATCACACCCCCGCTGATTGACAGCAGGAGCAGGGTGGAGTTAGTGGCATCGCCAATCAGAGGCAAGGGATCTGTCAGGAGGAGAAAGTAGGTTTAAAAACAGGACACTGTAGTTCAGAAAAATGTTTTATGACTATCAATATCCCTTACTCCAAAACAGGTTATACAAGTGTCAACATTCCTTACTCCAAAACAGGTTATACAAGTGTCAATATCCCTTACTCCAAAACAGGTTATAAAAGTGTCAATATCCCTTACTCCAAAACAGGTTATAAAAGTGTCAATATCCCTTACTCCAAAACAGGTTATAAAAGTGTCAATATCCCTTACTCCAAAACAGGTTATACAAGCGTCAATATCCCTTACTCCAAAACAGGTTATAAAAGCGTCAATATCCCTTACTCCAAAACAGGTTATAAAAGTGTGAATATCCCTTACTCCAAAACAGGTTATACAAGTGTCAATATCCCTTACTCCAAAACAGGTTACACAAGTGTCAATATCCCTTACTCCAAAACAGGTTATACAAGTGTCAATATCCCTTACTCCAAAACAGGTTATACAAGTGCCAATATCCCTTACTTCAAAACAGGTTACACAAGTGTCAATATCCCTTACTCCAAAACAGGTTATACAAGTGTCAATATCCCTTACTCCAAAACAAACAGAAAACAAATGTGATTGTGTTGTACCTGAGTTGGTGGAGAACTCAAAAGGGGTACTGAACTCTCCGTAACCCGCGGCTGTGCGGGCTCGGACCTGGAACACATACACAGTGAGCGGACTCAGCCCTGTGATGTCAGCACTGCGAGAGGTCATCTTCATGACGCGGTAGGACCTTTCCTTCTGATCCTGATTGGATGAGAGACACAGAGAGAGGGAAACAATGGCGGGGTGTATCAATGCCTGAGCAAACACCTGTCAATTCTCTAAGGGCCAAATATAGGAATCTTTCCAAAATACTAATCACCTCAATGCATCTCATTATAAGATGTAAAGAAAAGGTTTCTGACCCTAATAACTGTCATAAGTATGTTTTAACTGAGGGTCTGAAAGAAATCCCTCCCCAAGTGGCCTGTAATCACAAAACCAGTCAAGCAAGGACACAGACACATGAAGTCACTGACCGCTCCTGTGGCCATCTCATTACATGGCCCTATACTGGACGGACTTCTTTCTATTTCTCTCTTGACTCCCTCTAAATGGACAAGTTACCCAGAGATTAGCCTATCAACAGGACCTTAACAAATGTAATAGCCTTGCGGTCAAGAGCATTGATCAGTAAACAAAAGGTCGCTGGTGTAATACCTGACTGAGCTGACAAATATGTTTTTGTGCTCTTGGGCCAAATACTTAAAGTAACTGTAAATAGCTCCTGTAAGTCACTTTGGATAAGGTTTTCTGCTAAATAACAAAAATTACATTCTATGCTTGAGTTCTGGTTGAATGAGGACATTAACATACATTTATGTCTCCTCTCTGCACCACCATGACAGGATGACAGGATTAGTGGAAGGGGGGTTCTTTTTGTCAACAACAGCGGGGGCGCAAATTCTAATTTTAAGGACGTCTCAGCTCACCGGAGTTAGAATACATCACAGTTAGCAGCAGACCATTATCTACCAAGACAATTGTCAAAATTAGTTATAGCTCCCATGTAAAGTATATATACAACAGCAAATCAAATCTGTACTGAACGAAAAACACTAGATAATACACGCACAAAGACAACATTGCTTGTGGACAATGACTTTAATGACTTTAATACCCATAACACACTCATACCCATAACACACTCATACTCATAACACTCATACTGATACATATAGCACACTCATACTAATGCCCATAGCACACTCATACTAATGCCCATAGCACACTCATACTGATACCCATAACACACTCATACCCATAACACTCATACTGATACCTATAACACACTCATACTGATACCCATAACACACTCATACTGATACCCATAACACACTTTTACTTATAAACATAACATACTTAAATAAATAACCATAATACACTTATTCTGATAGCCATAACACACTCATACTCATACCCATAACATACTCATACTCATTTGCATAACACACTCATACTGATACCCACAACACACTCATACTCATACCCATAACATACTCATACTCATTTGCATAACACACTCATACTGATACCCATAACACACTCATACTGATACCCATAACAGACTCATACTGATACCCATAACACACGTAAACATAACATACTCAAATAAATAACCATAATACACTTATACTGATAGCCATAACACAATTATACTGATACCTATAACACACTCATACTCATACCCATAACATACTCATACTCATTTGCATAACACACTCATACTGATACCCATAACATACTCACACTCATACCCATAACACACTCATACAGATACCCATAACACATTCATACTGATAACAATAACACACTCATACTGATACCCATAACACTCATACTGATAACAATAACACACTCATACTGATACCCATAACACTCATACTGATACCCATAACATACTCATACTCATACCCATAACACACTCATACAGATACCCATAACACATTCATACTGATAACAATAACACACTCATACTGATACCCATAACACTCATACTGATAACAATAACACACTCATACTGATACCCATAACACTCATACTGATACCATAACAGACTCACACTGATATCCATAACACACTCATACTGATACCCATAACACTCATACTGATAACAATAACACACTAATACTGATACCCATAACACTCATACTGATACCCATAACAGACTCACACTGATATCCATAACACAGTCATACTGATACTCATAACACACTCATACTGATACCCATAACACACTCATACTGATAACAATAACACACTCATACTGATACCCATAACACTCATACTGATACCCATAACAGACTCACACTGATATCCATAACACACTCATACTGATACTCATAACACACTCATACTGATACCCATAACACAATCATACAGATACCCATAACACATTCATACTGATAACAATAACACACTTATACTGATAACCATAACACACTCATATTGATAACAATAACACACTTATACTTATACCCAGATCATACTCATACTGACACCCATAACACACTCATACAAATAACACACACCAATAACAGTTGTTTGATAGTATCCTCACCTTCTCGTAGTACTTGACCTCATACTCCAGGATGACTCCGTTGGGTCGGTCGGGCTGTTGCCATGCCAAAGACACCCTGTGCCTTGTGACGTCACTGGCCTGGATGGACGTAACTGGGGAGGGAGCTGAGAGAGCAACAGAGACAGACTTACCTTTTGACTTACACTCCCCCACCCCAAAACTGTATTGTGTGACACCATAAACCCCACACAGACCCCTTCCACTGAATACAAACACATGTACCAAACAACCCAGTACAACCCAGCCATGCAGATAGCCCCCCGAGTCCCCATACATCTTGAAACATTTCACGCTGTTAATCATTTTGACTCCAGGGCCAGCATGTCCTGCTTGTCCCTCACCATGACTGAGGCATAATTAGTAACCCTCTCTTAAACTCTATGCACAATCTAAAACACACTAAAATTTATATTGGTTGGTTGGTGTGCTTGTTTTGAATCTCATATCTCAATAGTTTTTCATTATCTGTTCCCTCCCGGTAAATGCATGTTTATTATATACCACTCATATTCCAGTTTCCTGTATCCTATGGTATGTAACTATAAGCCAACGTTGTGTAGATATTGCATTCATTTCCTATATGTTCCATTCAGTGTGTGTAAATGTACTTAGAGACTAAATATGACTCTTGATTCCACCTCTTCCTTTGTGTCCCAGCAATATTGAAGCACTGAACTTCAGGGGGAGAGATTTCTGTCACTGGCCTATGTGAATTTACTCAGACACACCAAACACAAAAACCTTTATTGTCTTAACATTATTTCAGCCTCTGAAATGGCTCCCAGTCTCTTCATTAAGGAATGGCTCTGTGATGTTACACCACATGTGGACAAAACACAACCCAGGTAGTTGGAGCTGGTGTGACTAAATAGAGATACTAGAGTGTATGAGTGATATATTTCACATACAGTAAAACACACATAACACATATGGAAACACACCCCTCATCTGACTCACACACACCAACTAGCTAAAATGAAACCCCTTGTAAAATGTTACAGACTTCCTAAATGTAAAGAGGGGTGGTCCAATTAGCATACCTTCTTCCAGAACACACACACACGCAAACACTAAGTAACACACAGCCACAAAAACACTAATAGGTGTTGACATACAACAATGAAAATGTCCTTTACAGGTGTAGGATTTAAATTTGAGCTTGTTTACTAGAGGAAAACTATCTGCAGCAACAGAAATTGTGAATAAACAAATGAATCAAACTCAGAAAGCTTTTTTTAGCTAAAACGTATATGTTGTAAATGTCCCGCATTATAACGAAGCATGACAGAGAGTTATCAGATTGAGACCCTACATCCTGTGTGTGTAGCTGACCCAGATAGACAAGAGACATTGTGTTCTTGAAAAATACACACGCTCACACACGCAAGGCAACAAGAGACATGGGTATTGTGTGACTAAAAATCAACAAACCAATAAGATGATGACATCACTGTGACATTCTGTTTATGACTCTGAGACAAGTCACTCTTTGAGAGTTATACAATAACACACACACACAGCCACAATGTATTACAAAACACACACACCACTCAGACACACACACGCACACAACCCCCAGGTATACCATTACACACACACTACTCAGACCCACGCACGCACACAATCCCCCGGTATACCAAAACACATACACAACTCAGACACACAAAACATAACTCCAACATATACAAGAACACACATACACATACACACACACATACATCAATGTAAATGAATTCACATTCCTCTCTTAAAGGCAACCCGCTCCATAGATTCTGACAGACTGACACAGTCAGTCCCAAGACCCCATGCGATGGACACAGCTAGTGGCCCCTGTAACATGGTTCACTCTCTACATGCCCTCATTCTCCAGACCCCATGCGATAGACACAGCTAGTGGCCCCACTCTACATGCTCTCATTCTCCAGACCCCATGCGATGGACACAGCTAGTGGTCCCTGTAACATGGTTCACTCTCTACATACTCTCATTCTCCAAACCCCATGCGATAGACACAGCTAGTGGCCCCACTCTACATGCTCTCATTCTCCAGACCCCATGTGATAGACACAGCTAGTGGCCCCTCTCTACATGCTTTCATTCTCCAGACCCCATGTGATAGACACAGCTAGTGGCCCCACTCTACATACTCTCATTCTCCAGACCCCATGCGATAGACACAGCTAGTGGCCCCTCTCTACATACTCTCTCACATGGAAACTCACCGGCCTGGTTGGTGGTGAGAGTGACAAACACACTCTGTCCGGCCCCTGCAGTGAGCCCCTGGGAGACCCCGTTGTGGGCATGGATGGTGAAGGTGTAACGCGTGTGTGCCTGCAGCTCACTCACACACATCCTGGTGGTCCTCAGGCCACTCTGCTGTGGGGAGAACAGGACATCTTGACTGCAGGGCAGGCAGAGCTGGCCCACGAGAGGCCCCTCGGGACTTCCAAGGCTCTCAGCCTCTCCAAGTTGACTCCCGGACTGATTCCCAATCCGAGTTTGATTTCCAGTGTGACTCTCAGGTCCGTGGCAGAGCCAACAGTCCACACTGTAGCTGATGTCCGATCTCCCTCCGAGACTGAGGGGGGCGCTCCACTCCAGGACCACTGACGTCTCGTTGACTTCTGAGATCAGCTGCTGTGGAGCAGAGGGGGGTTCTGGGATACATGGAACAGGGAGGTTGAATAACAGAATGGATTGTAGTTATGGTTACATACTTTCCTCTTGTGGTTAAGTTCATCCTTATGTCTGTGTGTGAGTGCGTTTGTTTTATCAGGCTGACTGGTTGAACCACGTGCTGTGTAAAGGCATAATTAAGTTAATGACATCCAGACAAAGGACTCAGTATGACAGTAGAGAGAGATACAGAGTGGGAAAGCTGTTACTGGTGACTATTCATGGTCAGTCTCAGCGCTCAATATCTAGGGCCCTATAATTTCCACGTTGCGGAGAACACGGACGGAATCGGGGAATCCAGACATAAACACGGAATTCAGACATTAACACTGAATCCAGACATAAACATGGAATTTAGACATAAACACGGAATTGAAAGAATTATATATTTTGTATGTTTTATTGTCATTATTTGTTTTAATATAAAAAGTGTACATAATAATAATATTACTGTAATAGTACTATTAATTATCACCACATTTTGCCTATTCTAAAAGTGTAATGGATCTGAAAGAAAAACTGAATCTTTTTATGAAATACGATTTTTTTTATCAGGCTGAGTGCAGTTTACATTCATGCAGTTCACTATCGCACGAGCATCAGAGCAGTGTACAAAATGGAATCACAGAAAAATAAAATGGAAAAAATTGAATTTTGAAAAGAAAAAACGGAATTGGCCTAAAAAATAAAACTGATTTTATAGGGCCCTATATCCCCCATCCAGGACATGCTGGATAAACCAGTGTAGATTTGTTGACTGACCAATGAAAAACAATGTGTGCTCTTACGTGTGCAAGACATAGATGCAGGGTCATTTTCGGAGCGATAGTATTCCGGGTTGCAGTCACAGACAGAAGCTCCCTCCTTCTCCGAGTGACTGTGTGGAGGACACTTAGAACATGCTCCGTCTGTAGACACTGCCCTGTAGAAACCAACCTTACACGCTACAGACAGACAGGCAGGCAGGCAGACAGACAGACAGACATGGGGAGAACATGCATTTAGATTTTATTACAAGCAACCAAATACAACTGCAATGGTATTAGAATATGTAATTTTCCCTTTTGCACGACTCTTCCAGGTGTAAATACGTATCTCTGCTGGCTCTGCCTTGTTTCCAGGGGTGAGTAAGTCTTGGCGGAGGGAGTGGTTTGGAATGTAGGAATGACAGAGTGTGTTGTGAGTGTGATGACTGAATGACCAAGTGTGTTGTGAGTGTGATGACTGAATGACATAGTGTGTGGTGTGTGAGAACTGAATGACAGAGTGTGGTGTGTGTGTGTGTGTGTGTGTGTGTGTGTGAGGACTGAAAGACAGAGTGTTTAATGACCCTGTCATCACCAAGAGGAAGTCTTCCCAATGGAATGTCCTGTCTCTGTAATCAATGTCCTCCAAACCATCCCTCTTCAGCTGGGAGGCTCCTACTGCTCTCCCTCTCTCTACCTCTCTCTCCCTCTTTCTCCCTTTCTCTCCCTCTCTCTACCTCTCCTTCTCTCTCTCCCTCTCTCTTCCTCTCTCTACCTCTCATTCTCTCTCTCCCTCTCCCTCTCTCTCTCCCTCTCTCTCCCTCTCTCTACCTCTCTCTCCCTCTCCCTACCTCTCCTTCTCTCTCTACCTCTCCTTCTCTCTCTCCCTCTCTCTTCCTCTCTCTACCTCTCATTCTCTCTCTACCTCTCATTCTCTCTCTACCTCTCCCTCTCTCTCTCCCTCTCTCTCCCTCTCCCTACCTCTCCTTCTCTCTCTACCTCTCCTTCTCTCTCTCCCTCTCTCTCACTGTATTTCCCACGCCCTCTAGCTGCTGCCTCTCACTCACACATTACATTGCCTATCTCCCCCTCTCCCTCTCTCTCTCTCAAACACAAAGGAATGCTTTGAAGATTGTTAATGGTTTTTATAGTTTAATCGATACCAGTTCAAACTCTGATATAACACACACACACACACCCACACATAGAGGCACACCCACACACAAATGCATGTAGGACTAAAAGTATTTTTAACGACCAGGAAACTGAGAAGCAGCGATGATCCACGCAATACTTCGACCTCAGCTGACCTGGAATGGGTGGTAACAAGGTTGGAAGAACAGAAGGAACAGACTCATTCCCCCTGGTAGGTATAACTAAGGGCTTATAGATGTTCTGAAATAAGACCAAGTAAATATAAAAAATAAATATTAAATCAGACCAACGTTACGCTCTGAACAGTATGTTAATGCAGCAATGCACTGAGAGTCCAGGATCACTAGGCCTCCTCAAACAATACTGTCTCAGTAGAGCAATGGACTACAGTGTCCAATTTAACTGTGGAGACGAGTTCCGTTATTTTTACAGGTCACGTTTATTAATATTATGTATTATTACGTTTAATATTTTGTAACACTATGTAAAGTAGCTGGTGCTTCTGGCAATCACCAATAGGGATCTGAATAAAATCCAAAACACAGATAAGACTCTGTCATCAGTGTTTTTATGGATGTATGACTAACTATACTTCAGTGGAGTAGGGTAGATGGACTTTCTTTCCATTTCAGTCATGTAGCTTTGTATGGTATTGAGAGCCGCTCCCTATCCTCAGATAGCTGTGTCGGGCTACAACAATTCACAGCAGTTCTCAGTACATTTGTCCTCAATGAAGAAACACAAGCCAAGTCATTGCAAGTAGGAGAAGATGAACAAATTAATGAGAATGTAAAAGTTCTTTTTTTTTTTACTGAGCCCCCGCTACAAGCCAAGGTGGGGTTTTTAACATATTGATCAGAATAGGATCTGGAATGTGTGTGTGTGAGACACCATGAGGTCGAACTGTTGATGGTGGGGGGTTGTTAGGAAGGTACGACAGAGAGGAGAGAGCAGCCGTCTATAGAGGCCCCTATTGGGTTAATGACACCTTTAGAAGACCGACATCAGCTGTTGTCCCAGGTCACGAGTCCCTCCCTCTGCTGCCCAAACACACACAGCCCTTTTCACGACAGAGAAGGCTAAAAAGAATCTCAGAGACTCTTGAGGGAATGAGACAACAAAAAGGCCTGCACATTATTGCACAACTGTACGTAGCGTATGACAGATTTTTATATTGGCTTCTGTTATTTTTTGTTTTCACTGTTGTTATTTATTGTGTTAATTTCCCCCCCGCTTGCTCTGACAATGTATAAAATTGTTTACCAATAATCATGCCAATAAGGCCCTATAAACTGAGCTGACACTGAATTGAGAGAATAGATAGAAAGACAGTGACCTGAAAGGATTTAGTATTGCTAATAGGTTTATGGCGGCACACCATCCTCTTCTTATTCTCTCTCTCTCTCTCTTTCATCCACCTGTCCTCTGTTCACGCTGGAAAAGAGGGAGGAAGCCAGGGTGGGTTGGAGACAAAGCCAGCTCACAGCACTGTCCTGTTCTTCTGCTACAGCTCAATGGCTCAGTGTGCCAACAATCTCCTGTCTGCCAGTATGGTTGAATGTGTGCCAGTGTGTTGTTTGTGTGTGAGACAGGGAGACAGAGAAACAGTGAGACGGAGGGCAGGGAGACAG
>JACXGI010014780.1:0-18481 GCA_016801175.1 Esox masquinongy | reverse complement strand
GTAAATATAAATGTACTCTTAAACACATCACTGGTTTTCATTCTTTTGAAGTTTTACTCATGAAAGTTAACCAGGCTGATAAATCGTTTTACATAGCTACTATTTACAGGCCCCCCGGGCCATACACAATGTTCCTCAATGAGTTTCCAGAATTCTTGTCTAACCTTGTAGTCATGGCAGATAGTATTCTAATTTTTGGTGATTTCAATATTCATATGGAAAAGTGCAATGACCCTCTTCAAAAAGCCTTTGAAGCCATAATCGACTCAATGGGTTTTATCCAACATGTCTCAGGTCCAATGCACTGCCACAATCATACCTTAGATTTAGTCCTGTCACGCGAAATAGATATTGTAGACCTAATAATTTCCACCCCAAAATCCTGGAATATCGGATCACTGTCTTATTATATTTACTGTTAAAACAAGAAATCCACTTGCTCTGCAAACAATGAGTTTCAAAAGCCTTACTATAAAATCTCGGACTGCAAATAGGTTTCTTGATATTTTTCCAAGCTCGCTCATCAGTGACAGAATAAATAAATCCGCAAACGATCTAATTGAGGATCTAAACTCAACACTGCGAAATACTTTAGATACGGTTGTACCACTAAAAATAAAAGAAATACGCAACAAGAAACTTGCTCCCTGGTACACAGACAATACTAGAGCACTTAAGCAAGCCTCCAGAAAATTGGAGCAAAAGTGCCGCACAAAGTTGGAAGTATTCAGACTAGCCTGAATAGACAGTACACTACAATACCGAAGAGCACTCACATCTGCTCAATCAACTTATACCTCCAACCTGATTGAGGTGAACAAAAACAATCCAAAATTTGTCTTCGATACAGTAACGAAAAAGCAACACTCAACAAGTGAAGTGGGTCTTCACTTTAGCTGATTGTTTTTGATTACATGATTACATGAACTTCTTTGATGAAAAGATCATCACCATTAGAAAACAAATAACTGACTCCTCCTTAAATAGTTATAGTCCCCAAAATCTCAGTTCTCCTGAGAATGTCCTGAACCTCCCTGACCAGGTGTCAATGGGGACACTTGAATTTTTTGATCCCGTATCGCTCGACACTAAATTTTGTAATGAGTTCGAAACCCACAAATTGTCAGCTAGACCCGATTCCAACAAAATTACTTAAGGAGCCATTTCCGGTGCTAGGTCAGCCAATGTTGAACATAATAAATTGCTCCCTTTCCTCCTGATGTGTACCAAACTCATTAAAAATAGCGGAAATTAAGCCTCTTCTAAAAAAAAAAATCTAATCTGGATCCAGACATATTAAACAATTATAGGCCAATATCGAACCTCCCGTTCATCTCAAATTTGTTTCCCAACAACTGAATGCCTTCCTGAAGACAAATAACATTTATGAAATGCTCCAGTCCGGTTTGAGACCCCATCATAGCACTGAGACTGCACTCGTGAAGAAAACAAATGACCTTCTAATGGCATCAGACAAAGGTTCTGCATCCGTCATGGTTGCTTCTTGATCTTAGTGCTGCCTTTGACACTATTGATCACTCCCTTCTCTTAGTGAGACTGGAAACCCATATTGGGCTACATGGACATGTTCTAGCCTGGTTTAAATCTTTTTTATCTGAAAGATATCATTTCGTATGTGTGGATGGCATATCCTCTGACAAATCAAAGGTATGGTGTTCCACAAGGCTTGGTTCTGGGCCCATTATTGCTCTCATTATGTATGCTGCCTCTGGGTGATGTAATCCGGAATCACAATGTCAATTTTCAGTTATGCTGATGACACACAGTTATATATTACGATGAAGCATGGAGAAGCCCCAAAATCAGCTATTTGGGAAGCATGCCTTTCAGATATTAGGAAGTGGATGACGGAGAACTTCTTGCTTTTAAACTCAAGAAAAACAGAAATGCTCGTTTTAGGACTCAAGAAATAAAGAGCTTTGTTGGCAGATCTCGACGGCTGCATGGTCGTATCCCAAAAAACTGTAAGAAACCTCACCGTTACCCTTGACCCTGACCTCTCCTTTGATGAACATATAAAATATATCTCAAGAGTTGCTTATTTTCATCTTTGAAACATTGCAAAATCAGAAGCTTTCTATCAAAATCTGATGCAGAAAAACAAATCCATGCTTTTGTTACTTCTAGATTAGATTACTGCAATGCTCTTCTTTCCGGTTACCCTGATAAATCAATAAAAAAATTTCAATTAGTGCTGCACACGGCTGCTAGAATCCTAACTAGAACAAAAAAATTTTGAACACATTACTCCAGTACTAGCCTCTTTACACTGGCTGCCTGTTAGGATTAGGGCTGATTTTAAGGTTTTATTGTTAACCAATACATGGACTTGCTCCTACTTACCTCGCTGAAATGATCCAGCCATACATTCCGACACGTAACCTTAGATCGCAAGATGCAGGCCTTTTAATTGTACCTAGAATTTCGAAACAAACAGCCGGAGGCAGGGCCTTCACTCATAGAGCTCCACTACTGTGTAATGATTTGCCAATTAAGGTTAGAAATGCAGACTCAGTGCAAACTTTCAAGTGTCTACTAAAGACTCATCACTACAGCATGGTCTATGATTAAGTGTAGTCTGGCCCAGGGGGCATGAAGGTGACCAGAAAGGCTTGATACTGTCCACCCTTGCTGTCTTGCCAGGTGGGCTCTCATCGCCACTGGGACGCCCTCCCTCCAGTGCCATTCAGGGGCAGAGTCACTGGCTTGTTGTTGTCTCTCTGTTGCGCACTTGGGCAATTGGGCTGTACTCTGCTGGCAATACACGGCCCTCTTTCAGGGTGGTTGCGGTTGGTGGGTGTACCTTTGGTTGATGCTTGGCAATGTGGGTGGATTGATTTCCTGCCTGTTGGGCCCTGTCTGGGGCGTCCCCGGATAGGGCCACAGTGTCACTAGACCCCCCTCTCAGCCCCAAGGTCTTACGCTGCTATTTTATTGTGCTGGGGGTGTAGGGTCAGTTCTCCTTCTCCACTATAAATCCTTGTAGATTTAAGGAATGCATTTTCTAAATTTTCCCTGTCTCCTGCCGTTTTAAACTTAGGAGGGCATGAGGTCTTTACCCACACCTGCGGATTACCAGGCTTGAAAGACTCGTTGCTGTCCCTGTCCAAAGTCCTCCTGGTTGTGTTGCAGATCAAGACGATAACTGACGATTTCAGCTGCCACTCTGCTGCCACCCCGCCCCCCCCTCCCATGTTGTCCCTGTCCTTGTCTATCTGGTCATGCTTCCGAATTGGACTAGGTTTAAATAAGACTCTGGACTGAGACCACATGCTTTTATTAATTATTACAATTTGTGCTCTTAATATATGTTCACCTGGCACAGCCAGAAGAGGACTGGTCACCCCTCTGAGCCTGGTTCCTCTCTAGGTTTCTTCCAAAATTTTGGCCTTCTTAGGGAGTTTTTACTAGCCACTGAAATTCAACACTACTGTTGTTTGCTCCTTGGGGTTTAAGGTCGGGTGTTTTGTAAAAGCACTTTGTGACAACTGCTGATGTAAAACCAACAATATTTAAACGCTGCAACCAGAGACCAGAACGAGAAAGTAAACACACGTCTCACAACAACAAAGAAACTGTCTCATGGCAGCGGGAAGGAAGGACCTCCTGGAGTACCAGGTGTTAAAAACCTATATGTCTGTATCCCTGTCATCAGCTCGAGATAAAACCCTCTCCTATATTCACCTGTAGTGCCAACTCAAAGTAAACCAGCCCTTGTCTCCTGTACTCACCTGTAGAATGCAAACTCAGGGTAAACTTGCCCTTCTGCTATTGTAAAAATAGCAATGCCAACTGTCTTGAGAACAAGCTTTGACCCAGTATCTCTATTCCTGTGTTGATTAGAAATAGAAGGAATCGAGTGCATGCAACTTATGAAGTCAACATTTCTAATCTGTTATCTGTAACATGTCAACCTGCTAGTCCAGGAACACATTATCTCTATTAAGCTGGCTTTACTTAATATCAGATCTCTCGCCAACAAATCATTCTTGGTAAATGACATTATAATATCCCACAACCTAGATTTTATGTTTCTCACTGAAACATGGCTAAAAGAAGATTGTAGTGCTACTGTTCTCAATGAGACAGCACCCGTTAAATTTGTTTATATGAATACGTGTCGAAATGGTAGGAAAGGAGGAGTGGTTGTCCTATTCAAAGATCCATTCCAGTGCAAAGAAAATACACTTAGAAATTTTATTTCTTTTGAATACCTCTGTTTTACATTGAAGGGTGCTCCCAAATTTTTTTTTAACCATTTACAGACCTCCATGATACTCTGCAAATTTTGTTGATGATTTTGCTGAACTATTCTCGGTTATATTCGTTGATTATAACGTGTTTATTATAGCAGGGGACTTTGGCATTATTGTCCATATTATTAGAGCGTACCCACACTCGAGGCCACATTCTAGATCTCCAATCGTCTTGATATTTCCTCTGTCATGGTTAAAGACTTGGCCCTGTCTGATCATGTCTGTTTTTTTAATCACTGATCACCCCAGATGTTCAAGTAAAATCTGTTTCTGTTAAAATGCATTCCGGGTGACTACCTCATAAAGCTTGTTGAGAAAATGCAAAGAGTTTGCAATGCTGTCATCAAGGCAAAGGATGGCTACGTTAAATAAATTTATTTTGAGCAGTTTAACACTTGCTATTGTTACTACTTGACTCCGTGTTTTTTCATAGTTTTGATGTCTTCACTATTATCCTACAATGTGTAAATTAGGGGTGTAACGGTACGTACCGAAACTTTTAAGTCATGTTCAGTACGATTTCGGAACAGTGGAAAACAAAAAGACAAAACATGCAAAACTATTAGCTAGCAACTAGGAACCCAAAGCTAACATTAGCAAGACTAAGAATAATGTCAAACTCTGAGTTAGCGCTTTTTGGAACAGGTAATTCTATTTTTCATATTATTCGTAACGTCATTCTCTATCGGGAATTGGTGTGGAACCGCTTTCTGACTGGTGAGTACTGCATGCTTTAAATACAGTGGCAATGGGCAAATTTTTATAACTTCGAAATAAATTAAAATATACAGTGGATTTAAAAATTCTATGCCAGGTTCTTGTGATGTAAAAGAATGAGACAAAGATAAATCATGTCAGAACTTTTTCCACCTTTTAATGTGAACTATATCGTGAACAATTCAACTGAAAAACAAATTGAAATCTTTGAGGGGGAAAAATAAAAAATAAAGAACTCACAATAACCTGGTTGCATACCTTTAAACTAATACTTTGTTGAAGCACCTTTTGATTTTATTACAGCACTCAGTCTTTTTGGGTAAGAGTCTATTAGCATGGCACATCTTGACGTGGCAATATTTGCTCACTCTTCTTTGCAAAAGCGCTCCAAATCTGTCAGATTGCGAGGACATCTCCTGTGCACAGCCCTCTTCAGATCACCCTACAGATGTTCAATTGGATTCAGATGTTACATGGCTGGGCCATTCCAAAACGTTAATCTTCTGGTGAAGCCATGCTTTTGTGGATTTGGATGTGTGCTTTGGGTCGTTGTCGTGATGAAAGGTGAACTTCCTCTTCACCTTCAGCTTTCTAACGGACGCCTGAAGGTTTTGTGCCAAAATTGCCTGGTATTTGGAACTGTTCATAATTCCCTCCACCCTGACTAAGGCCCCGGTTCCAGCTGAAGAAAAACAGCCCTAAAGCATGATGCTGCCACCATCATGCTTCACTGTGGATATGGTGTTCTTTGGGTGATGTGCAGTGTTGATTTTGCATCAAACATACCTTTTGGAATTATGGCCAAAAAGTTCAACCTTGGTTTCATCAGACTATAAACATTTTCCCACGTGCTTTTGGGGGACTTGATATTTGTTTTTACAAACTTCAGCCGGGCTTGGATGTTTTTCTTTGTAAGAAAAGGCTGTTGTGCCATATTTTCTATTTCACTGTTTCCATATTTCTATTGCACTGAAATATTTATAAAATAGGCTACCTCAATCGCAGAATATTTTAGGCATTTTTTTGAAAGTAGAACCTCAAACCACATGCTATGATGAGCGATGAACGCTTAATAAGCTTTAACCAACTGCAAAGCATAACCGTTTTGAATGACATGTTCATTCATTTCAGGATATTTTCTTATTATTTTATAATTTCAGATAAAGTCGGTATTTTATCACACTGATCCGAGAACCATGGCAACCAAGCTTGATCCGACTCGGGATCCGACAGTCAACTACATAATGTTGTACGCCTATCTGACCAAGTCGGGTAACAACTTTAAGTTATTCAACATTTGCAACTACATCCATAACTATAACTTTAGCCAATTCTGAAAACGTTGGTGTTCCAGTAGTAAGAACCAGAGTGACTCCGACTTTGCAAGAAACAAGTATGGATGTTAGGATAGGATAGCACTGGTTTTTCATTGCAGCCTGAGATGTGGATGCTCCTTAACTACAGAAACTAAACATGCACAGTGAATTCAATAACTTTTTTATTGCTGTTGTTCATCGTGTGAGTGCTAGGGCAAAAACAAACGTGCAACCCTTTGGGTCCCCAGGACCAGGATTGGGAAACACTGAAATATAGTATGATAATGGGGGCATTATTACATTCTGGCACACATTTATTATGTGGCTTAGAAATATTTTTCATTAAATGGATTAACATTAGCCAGTATGGTGTAAAAAAAAAAAAAACCTATTCAAGTATTCCCTTGGTCTGTAAAATATTTTTCTTTGCCCGCTATCAGCTTTGTAAATAATGAGGTTAGCATATGATTAATGTATCATCTTTAAGCTTCATATGACAATTAAGAAGTTTCACATGCTGAATGTCAACAGCTGATTCTATGAATTAGATGACAGACATGCAAGGTGATTGAACAGATAACTGTAGGGTAGTAGGATGTTTTAGTGAAATGTTCTATGTCTGTAATGACGTTTTCTCCTTTTTCTTGTGTTCTACTCTGATTGGATGTGAATTCCTTGTTTAGGTAAGTAATAATGCAACACACCCTAAAGTGCTATCATGGACACTGTCTTACAGAAACAGAAACACAACACACCACGCTCTAGTATATGCACAGTGCACAAACAGGTTAAAGTTCTGTTACTGTTATATAACAGAACTTTAACCTGTTACTGTAAAGTTCTGTTACTGTAAGATGTATTTGTAATTGTTAACAGATTAGCATATGTTGATTGTTTTCTCTTGGAACTTTATATGACAATTGTTGATAATTACGACATAATGAATGGGTTCAGCTTCTATTATTATAGTGTTTACAGACATGCACAGTGATTTAACCAGTGAATTGTAGGGTAGTGTTATAATATGTGCTCACATTGTTTAATGACGTTTTCCCCCCTTTTTCATGTGTTCTATTAAATTGGATGTGGCATTATGGATTTCTTTTTCAGGCAAGTAATTATGTAGCCTGTATGGACACTTTCTATAAATACAAACCATCAGTTAATAACCATCAGTTAATAACTGTTGATATTAGAGAACACTATATGTATGATCCAATAGGTTACAATCATTTTTGTCTATATCCTTTTGGGCTAATTACTGGATTAGGAAATACAATCACATGATTGTAGCATAACCTCATGGTTACAGAATTGTTTTTGTATGGCAATTTTAGAGTAGAATTGTCTTTAAAAATGTCTCCTGAATGTAGCTTCTCAGTCATGTGTACAAATAATTTCAGGGAGGATACTGGATGTTGTAAGTGTTCAGCCGTGAGATATGTTTTGCTTCGGTTCGTACAGAAATTGTGTGTATGCTGACACCTGTTTTCTGATTTTCTTTTTATGTTTTCCTTTGGATGTGCTATTGTGGATGTGATTGTAGGTAAGTGGTCAAACATCAGACACTACGGTATATGGACTGTTGTGCAAACAAAGCATGTTACAGTTTTTTTAGAGACATACATACACATGGTTGGGCCATGAGATTTTGCTTGGTCTGGACTGCAGAGAATTGACATGACACTGCAAAATATTACCGTAATTTCCCATGTAAAAACCTCACCAATTTTATAGGTTTCTATGTATACAAACCTGAGTATTAACCGCACCCATGTATAAATTGCATTTGCCCGGAGAACTGACTCGTACATACATTGTACGGGCTATAGGTCAGGTCTAAAGTGATAAATAAAAACTTTGACCGTTTCTCAAGCGTGAGAGGGGACAGTGGGTTTTTGCTGGAGGTTTCCAGTGTGAGATATGAGACATAAGTCAGGGGACATACATTTTTGATCTGTCCTTTGGGCAAATAAGAAAGATTTTTTTACTTGTCCAACAGCTGAATGTACTTGTCCGAAAACATAATATACACGATATTGCACGGCTCTGTATTTAGCGGTTAGAGTCAAATAATTTTCTTTTATTTTGATGACTTAGCCATATAATATATGGTTCTCAAACTGACAGCTAAGTTGTTAGGCTACATAAGGGTCCCATGCACCGACCCCCCCCCCCCCGCGATACCACAATGGAAAACTATAATTTATCAATTCTCTAGACCTACTCGTTATCAATTTCAGCCTAATTAGAGATTTTTGCCATATTCCACGTTTTACAGATGATTCCATTTTTATTACCAAATTTAGCAAATCTGTCTGATTTCTGCATTTGCAGTGTGGTATTATATTATTCGTATTAATATGTTAACCAATGTATTAACCTCTATGGGTGGAAATGTTTTCAAAATCTGTGTATAAGCTGCGGTTTATAAATGGGAAATTAAGGTAGCTACTTATCATGTAGACCTTCAATGAAATAAAAACATTAGCCAGTATAAGCTAATGTTTAATCTGCAAATGGAAAACGTTCTTTGGTTTGTTGAAGATGATCAAGTATAATTTTCAGTTTATGGTTGGAGGACAACATACTTTGGTGTAGTGATGTTAATGTTTTTTTCCTTTACAATAATTAATCATTGTCACAGTTGTTAATAAATACAACATTGCATAATGTGTTCAGCTGCTTCTATTAAATTGACCATATAGATGCATGGAGGCAAAGCTACATGTCTTATTCTACTTTACCTGTTTTGCTATAAGATACATGACATGCAATTATGTTTACTTTCTTCTAGATGCCACGCAAACAAGGACATCGAAGATCTCAAGCGAGGAAAACAACTGGGCTACACACAAACCTGAGAAGACATTTTCTTGCTCACTAGCAGAAAACCCTGAATCTTGCTCACTAGCAAACAAACCTCAACCTTGCTCACTAGCAGAAAAAACTACATGTTGCTCACTAGCAGAAAAAATTGAAAACGCTGAAACATTTAACAACTCTGAACAAGCTGACGATGTGTATTATACATCCTTTTATATTTCTGAAAACCCTTCTACAACTGTTGATCTGGACAACATGTCCCATACAATGTTGCAAATGATTAACCAAGATGTCTGTATACCTCCAAAAGACGTGATTGGTGAAGTGCCACAGGTACCTTTTGTGCAGTTGTCATTCCACCAGGGACATGAGATGTTTTATCGAAATGGTGGTAAGCAATATATGACTAACAGTTTAATGGCAGTAATGATGAGTCAAATGACAGATGTTCTCTCCTGGCAACCAGATGACATTGACACCATTCTTTTGGAAGGTAATGACTTGTATGATTCCATGAAAATGAATGGAAAGATAGACCCTACTCACAATGAAAGTGGGTTCATTTTGTTGGCTCAATTGCCAAGCATACACTCACTATGTAATACCATATTCTCAATAAAGTTTGGAGAAACTCAAATAGTATTTGTTGGTGAATCTGTGTATTACACAGAACTTCAGAATGTGTTTAGGTCATTAAATGATACACTTCAGAATGTCCTTCAAGAATTTGATGAATATTTTGTAACATTTGGAGGCAGTACATGTGCAAAAGAGGCAATTGGTTCAGTGTTTTTGACTCTCATGCACCACTACCTCCACTCTGAAGGTAAAGCAACTGTTATCCATCATGCAACATTCCAGGAGCTCAATCAACATATGTGGAACCTTGCAGTGTCATTAAGAGCATGTGGCAACCAGTTTGAAGTAACTGGGGTGAAATTACAGGTGATGAGCAGTGATGCCATGCATGACAATGCCAAAATGACAAGAAAACCACTGGACAGTGAAGTTATGAAAGGTACACACAGTATGAAAGTAAACATGGCCAGTAATGAAGTACATGTGCCTGTACATTCAACAGTAATTGGCCAATACCAAGGGTCAGACGAACCCAAATGTAACACCATGTCTGAGCTTACAAGAAACAGATGTGTTATCAAGTGATACTTGTAATGGCAAAGAACAAATCAATGCACATGGCATTGAGATGACTGAAAAGGAAGATGATATAGTAATGGGTAATATAGCAACAGCTTTTTTCAGGCCACTGACACATGCAACACAAACTACTGTTTGTGACAACCTTTCTCAGTTAAATGAAGCTGTTAATGCTAAAAATGATGTTCACTTTGGTCCAATGGACCACTCTTCTAGCAGTCACACATCAAAAGCAGGTCAGACACTACTTTACAGTGAAGTTTTGAGACGTACAAATCAGAAGAATGTAAGGTTTAAGATGGAGTGTATTGAAAAACATGTGCTTCCAAATGCAACAGAAAATAGTCAACATAAAATGTCAGATGTAACCCAAAGTAACACAATATCTGAGTTTCTGCAACAAAAACATTTTGCAATCAGTGTTATCAAATGATACTTTTAGTGATGTTAAACAAGCTATCGATGCACCCGATTCTGATATTGAGATGACTAAAAATTAAGATGTTGTTAATAGGTGATATAATAACACCTGTTTTAACATTCAAGCCAGTTACACATGCAACACAAATCAGTGTTTGTGATTATCTTTGTCTTAGAAATGAATCTACCAGTACTGCTAATCATGATATTGACTTTTCTCCAATGGTCCAGCCTTGTAACAGTCACCCCATAAAAGCAGATGGAAACTGTTTTTTCAGAAGTTTAGCATTTGCTATTTCTGGCAGTGAAAATGGACACATGAAAGTATGTCGGGCTGTGGTAAAACATATCCTACAAAGACCTGAAACCTTTCAACAATATTTGCACATTACTCAGTCATCAATCATAGACCATGTAATGACTAGAAAAATGAAGTGCTCAGGATCTTGGGCAACTGACGTGGAGATTTGGGCTGCAGCAGACTTGTTGAAAATAGACATATACACTTTCAATGTGAATACATGGAGCATTCATGCAAGTTGTAATATGTGTGATGATTTTCAATGCAACAATATATATGGAAGTGCAATATACCTATATCATAGGAATGGAAATCATTATGAAGTTGTGACAGGTGTGAAAGACAAATATGATCACTTAGCATGTGCATCACAGTGCAACAAAACAAAACTCACTGCAAAACAGAGAAAAGCTGATAAACACAGACATAAATATCATACAGACGAGCTATACACACAAGTTGTGAATGCCAGGAAAAATAAATATACCAACAATGAAGAACATCAGGTTAAAAAACAACAAAGCAAACTAAAGTATGCAACAGATTTAGCGTTTCAGCTTTCTGTTTGTAAACAAAGTTGGGATAAATATGCAACAAATGTGACATTTCAGCAGTCTCTTCGTAAGCAAAGTCATGATAAATATGCAAATGATGTTACATTTCAGCAGTCTGTTCGTAAGCAAAGTCGTGATAAATATGCAAATGATGTTACATTTCAGCAGTATGTTCGTAAGCAAAGTCGTGATAAATATGCAAAAGATGTTACATTTCAGCAAAGTTTTGATAAGCAAAGTCGTGATAAATATGCAAAAGATGTGACATTGTTCGTAAACAGAGTCATGATAGATATTGTATGGATGAGAATTTCCAGCAGACTGTGCGTGAATACAGTCATACAAAATATATTAGTCATCCAGAAATCAAGCAAAATCTTTGCCAAAAGAATTATGAGAAATATAATCAAGATGAACAATTCAGAGTAGCTTTTCTGAAGAGAAAACAAGAATGACAGTAAACGTTTGAACTTTAAATCTGACATTAATTATGTAATAAGCAGTTTCAGAAAAGCAGTTGCTCCCGGTCCAGAATTTGACACAAACTGTACTAAAGACTGTAATCATCATGAAAGTCCATCAGGCAAACTATGGATTTGTTACACATGTCACAGGGAAATTCTGAATGGTAAAATGCCTCAAGAAAGTGTTGTAAATAATTTACATTTAGATCCAATTCCATCTGAACTAAAATGTCTTAATTCTTTAGAACAACATCTTGTGGCTAAAAATCTGCCCTTTATGAAAGTTGTGGCATTACCTAGAGGATCACAGAATGCAGTAGTTGGACCTGTTATATGCGTGCCATCAAATTTATCACATGTAACAAATGTCTTACCAAGGAATGAAAATGAGAATCAAATGGTAAGAATGAAATTGAAACCCAAACTTACATACAAGGGCCACTATGAATATCAATATGTTCAAAGTTAACATGTCAGAGATGCTTTCACATATTTAGTAAAAAATAACAAATATTATAATGATGTAAGTTTCAATTTAAACTGGGAAAACCTATTTATTAAAACAGATGATGCTATTGATAGTAATCATGAAGATGATATTGAGGATGAAGCACAACCAAATGAGATTAACAGAACAAGTAATACCAATGAAACACCAGAGGAAGAGGATTTTACATTTACTGAAAAACAGCATGGAATGTTTTTGGACACCTGTTTACAACCTGTAGATTTGGGTCAAGAAGTGTTGGATCAGCATTTCAACACTGTCATATCAATTGCACCAGCAGAATCAAATAATCCACTGAGATTACTAACAGATAAAACAAATGAAGCTCAATGTTTTCCAGTTTTATATCCCAATGGAGGTCCTACCTTTCATGACGATAGAGAACATAGAATAACTCGCACACGGTACCTGAACAATCGTATATTATATGCAGACGGGAGGTTTGCACAAAATACTGACTTCCTTTTTTGTGCACAATACATATCAGCGTTAGAACTTATTGTATCAAGTGTATCAATTGCTTTAAGGAAAGGATCAGATAATGGGAAAAGTTTAAATGTTAATGTTGATATGTTAACAAACCCAGAGGTGTTGATAAAAATGTTACACCGTGATGAAGGATACAAGTTTTTGAGACCTATTCGTGGTACACCTCCATTTTGGCAAGAAGCACAAAAAGACCTCTTTGCTATGATAAGACAACTTGGTATTCCAACCTGGTTTTGCACATTTTCCTCAGCTGATATGAGATGGCCAGAAATGATTAACACATTCATGAGACTACAAGGTAAAGATTTGAATAGAGATGACTTAACCTGGTCAGAAAAGTGTGGAATACTTCAACGCAACCCTGTGACAGCAGCAAGAATGTTTGACCACAGGTGCCATTGCTTTTTAAAAGATGTTATAATGTCTCCAGCTGCACCTATAGGTAATATATCTGACTACTGGTACAGAGTGGAATTCCAGAAGAGAGGTTCACCTCATGTTCATTGTCTTTTTTAAGTGAAAGATGCACCACAAATTGATAAAAATACTGATACTGAGGTTGTTGACTTTGTGGACAAATGTATGACATGCAACCTGCTGTCTGCAGATGATGAAGAACTACATAAAACAGTCAGTGATGTTCAAATGCATCGCAAAAGACATTCAAAATCTTGCAAAAAAACAAGAAGGAATGCAGATTTGGATATCCTAGACCTGCCAGTAAACGAACATTCATAACCAGGCCGAGAGCTGACAATGACTCTACTGCAACAAACATGCATAACACTGCCAATATAGAATCACCCCAAGAAAATGCACAGCAAGATCCACAACGTTGTGAAGATAAAAACCGACAACTTTTGACAAAAATGAAAACTCCATTATCAGATACTGTCCTTAACTTTGCAACTACTGACCTTCTGTTTGAAGCCCTTGGTATAACTCAGAGTGATTTTGAAAAAGCAAATGCCAATTTTTACAAATAACACAAGTGTGGTTTTGCAAAGACAACCAAATCATGCTTGGATAAACCAATATAATCCACATTTATTGCATAGCTGGAATGCTAACATGGACATTCAGTTTGTCGTTGATGCATATTCCTGTGTTGTGTACATAGTTTCATATATTTCCAAAGCAGAACGAGAGATGGGTTTACTACTGGACCGTGCACAAAAAGAGGCAATCAATGGAAACTTAGATGTAAAACAATCGCTCAAGAGACTTGGTGGCATATACTTGCAAAATCGTGAAGTCTGTGCTCAAAGGCTGCATATAGATTGACAGGAATGCATTTAAAAGAAAGCTCTCACTTAGTCCAGTTTATTCCCACTGGAGAACACCCAATGAAGATGTCATTGCCTTTAAATGTACTTAAAAACTTACCAACAGACAATAGCAGACAAGATGCAAACATTTGGATGACAAGTCTGGTAGACCGCTATAGAAACAGACCACAAACTGAACAATTTCAACACATGTGCCTTGGACAGTTCTGCTCTGAGTTCAGAGTTTTATTAAAATCACAAGTTGCTAATCAACCTAACATTGTCAAACTTAGAAATAATATGGGCTTCATAATCAAAAGAACACGAACAGAATCAGCCGTGATAAGATATGCACGCTTTTCACCTACCAAAGATTCTGAAAAGTATTACCATAGTTTACTGCAGCTATTTATTCCATATTACCAAGATAATCAGTTAAAACCACAATTGTTTGAAACATTTGAAGATTTCTACCAACTTGGTGCAGTCACCAGTAAAAACGACACTTTGCTAATGGTGAAAGATTGTCAATGCTAATAGATCTCTATTTGATTAAGATGCTGAAAAAATTGATGAGGCTCAACAAATTCTACAGCATGGTGACCTTGAAGATGCTTGGGCACAAATTTCCCCTGAATCAGAAATTGACAGACTTGAGTGTGAAGATGAAAGGAAAGAAACACAGGAAACAGAGGAAGACTACACAGAGGAAAATATCCCAGATTTGATAATAAACGAATGTGCAACCTGTACAATTGACACAAACAGAACAGGAATGTCTAGAGAGGAAGCACTGAGTGTGACGCAGTCTTTAAACAATGAACAATCCGCAATATTCTATAAAATCAGAGAATGGGGCCATAATGTATGGCTTTAATGTATGTCAAGCCATAATGTATGGCTTTTGAACAAAGCCATACATTATGAATCCAGTTGCATTTTTTCTCAAATTCCTGAAAAACCTGATGACATGACAGTTTTGTTGACAGCTCCTACTGGGGTTGCAGCATTTAATATTGGCTGTGCTACTATACACCATACATTATCAATAGGAGCAAATATTTCCCTGCCATACCAACCCCTTAGTGATGAGAAAATAAATTGAGAACACAGCTGGCAAATTTACAAATATTAATAATTGATGAGATATCCATGGTGGATCATAAACTGCTTTGCTACATTCATGGTAGACTTCGTCAAATCAAACAAACAGGAGACTATGTACTATTTGGAAATGTAAGCATATTAGCTGTTGGGGATTTTTTCCAGTTAAATCCAGTGAAGGGAACTCCACTATATGCTGACTCAAGAGGTGTGAACATGTGGGATGGACAGTTTCTAAAAGATGAACTAAAAGAGGTTGTTAGACAGAAAAACAGATTTTTTCTGAAATACTGAATCATTTACGAACTCATAAAAAGGACACTAAACTACATATGACAGACATTGAAATGCTACAATCACGTGAGACGGGGGAACAATGCAATGCTATGCATATATTTGCAACAAATAAAGTAGTAAATGAGTACAATTTAGAATGGCTTAATTCTGCATGTCCTGATTCTATTACCATCAGAGCACTTGACTATGAAAGAAATCCCAAAACTGGTAGAGTTCAAAGAAAAATTTGTTATTACACAAACGTGAACAACTCTTGTTTAGAACCATTTCTAAATTTGGGGATTGGAGCATGCATAATGTTAACGAAGAATATCTGTGGAAGATGGCCTCCTAAATGGTGCATTTGGAACTGTTGAAGAGATTGTTGGGGGTTCTGACAGTGTTTCTGAAGAATATTTCCCTTCTGCAATACATATTGTTTTTGACAATGTAAAGGTTGGACTAATACAAAGAAACAAAACATTACATCAACCTACTTCAACTACCAGTAACATAACAGTCATTCTTCCAGAAGATAGAGTTACTAACAGTGGAGGATTGCGATGACAATTCCCTTTGAAACTGGCTTGGGCTACAACTGTACACAAGGTCCAAGGTTTGACTGTAGATAATGCTGTAGTCTCTCTAAAGAAAGTCTTCACAACTGGAGAAGCATATTTGGCAGTGAGTCGTGTTCGAAGCCTGTCAGGCCTTATCATTAAAGATTTTAAGGAATCAGCTATATACTCAAATGCTAAAGTAGAAGAAGCAATTAACAGCATGCCAACATTTATTACACCCGAACAAAACAAATTCTCTTCTACCTAAGTTAACCATTGCACTTCACAACACACAAATTCTCAAATGCCATTTCCTGGATCTACAAACAAATAGCAGTATCCTGAAAGCAGATGTTATATGTCTGACAGAAACCTGGTTAACAGTAAATGACCCTCAAAACGAACCACCTATGCCCGGCTTCTTGTTTACACATAATCCCCGGTTCAGTTGCTATGACACAAACAACCCAGTCCTAAGTGTGCTGAAACAACAAGCGCATGGTGGAGTTGGAATGTATTATAAAATTGGCAAAAATGTTAATGTCCTGGAGACACAATGTCACAATATGGAATGCTTAATTTTCCAAGTCAAAGACCTTGATTTAACAACCGCTGTATTATACAGACCAAGCACTTATCCATTGGAAATATTCCGAAACTATTTGGTGAATCTTATTAATGAAATAGGCAAATATCCAGGGCCAAAACTGATCATGGGAGATTTTAATGACGATGCCTTCACATCAACAAGTATACTGGATTTGATGGCAAGCCACAACTATACACATTCTGTTAGACAGTCTACAACTGAAAGACACATTGATTGATCATGTCTATACCAAAGACAGACTCTGTAACCGTGAAGATATTGCCAATGTATTACAGCTTCCATGAAGCAATAATTATCTCTTTCAACTGATTGTTTCCACATTATTTACTTAGCCATAAGTTGTAAAAGCAATAACATTTTCAATTCATTAATGTAATTCACAATTGCATATTTTAATTTACTCAATCTATGTTGTCCTATGCTGTGTTGCTGTCAAGCTATATACAGTATATGTTTAGTTAAGGCTGATCTAGCTGTCAAGCAACATAGATGCGATGATAAAGTTAATCATACTTTCAAAATACATATTTTATGATAACGTCAAACATAGCTGTTAAGCTACATATATGTTATGAAAACATTTATCATAGCTGTGATGCCACATATATGTTATGATACAGTTAATTTTAGCAGTTGCGCTACATATATTTTATGATAAGGTTCATCATAGTTGTCATAAAATATGTAACGGGGAAGGGGATAACAATAACTCCTGGCTCGCTGATTAACAAATACCATGAAAATAAAAAGTTGATTAGTGACAAAAAGTTGATTACGTCTCTAACATTTTTTGTCATTTTCTTGTTCTAGGTCAAATGTCAGAAAGACGAACAACTGATCCTACATACCATCACACACAGCTTAAAACAGAACAATATACTAACTGTATATGACAACCATCATCTGTGTCTCCAACCCATATCAACAACCCAACCTACAGTAAGTAACACATTCCTAAATTAATGCAAGTAACCCAATGTTGTCATTTACATTTTCCCTTAACATTTTCCTCCACATTGACATGAACATTGTGTTCTAAAACAAATAAAGGAAAAAAGACAAGATAGGACCAAGAGGCAAAAATGGCATCTTTCAGACAGGTTGTCAGGTCACATGTTTTAATAGTAGAACCGCCAGGCCTTTCAAAACACCAGTCCTTATGTCATTCGGCATTGTTAGTAGAGTAATTTCCTTTGATGACTGTTTGTACTCACAGCCTAAATATATTGGGCTAATTAATAAAACATAAGCCAATGTAAAGACAAATTAAATGCAATATCCATGTTCCAATCCATGTTTAATGTTTTTGCCCAGATTCAAGCATTTGACAATTATTAATATTATTTATACCTGTTTACGGTACCAAAGTATACAGCTTATATCAGGGACTTTCAAAGCATGAGGCGCACCTCCCCAAGGGGGTGCCAGAGAGCTTCAGAGGAGGTGCAAAATGAATTGTAATGCCGTTACCTATAAAAATACTATTATGTTTTATATCCAGCCGCTGCAGCAGGCAGGGGCGAGGGGGGCTAAAGCACCCCCTACGAAATTTAGCACCCCCATTAGCCCCCCCCCCCCCGAGAAATAATTCCATATTTTAATACAAAACAATGTTGCATAATTGTTAATGGAA
>JACXGI010014778.1:0-11957 GCA_016801175.1 Esox masquinongy | reverse complement strand
TCATTGATCTGAATGAGCTGAGTCCTATTAAACAACAGCCACTGTCCCCAAAGCAGGCGTTAGGGACAACTTACCTAACATCTCCACTAGACCTTATTGATTTCTTAGGTTGTTTTTTGCATGTCCCCACAAGATTCACTGATGTTTCCTCTTTGTGAAAGCAGCCAACAGTATCTATATGCCAACTGTAATTTGTGATCACCGATCAGAGATTCAAACGCATGTTGGGTCAATATCATATCTGAGTGTGGGAGCAAACTAATAGGAATAAACACTTTGCTGTGTTGTAACAATTGAGTTGTGTGAATTCCCTACAGTCAAGGGGGGGTCAATGGGTGATGCCACTGGAAAACAAGGTCTATATTATTTAAAATGCTTTACAAAATGCTATTGTGAATCAATGTGTTGTAGTCACTGGAGTTGGAAGGTGTCAGTGAGGTAACTTAATTTGCTAGAGTGAGCACTGGACCAGGTATTGTCTCCCATGACAGTGTTACTCCTGTCTTTCACAGTGCATTGTCATGCAACTCACAGATCCCTAATGCATTATATTCAGATAGAACAAAGCAAATTCGGTCAATTTGAGTTGCATTTCGTGTGTCACCATAGTCGAAATAGTTAAACTTCTGTGACTGTGACCTACAAAAAGCATAAGCGTACTGGCAATAGATGACATTATAAGCAAGAGGGAAAACAAAGAATTGCAAACACAACCTCTTTTTCGACCAAACAAGCCATCGGTTATAAAAGGTCAATCCTAAAATCGCATGTTTGATTTCAAGCCTAATGAAACCCGGCGAAGGTCCCAACATCATCGGTGATTTGCTAAGCAGCTCAGCTCAAAGGCCAACAGATTGACAGCCATACATTTTAATAACATCCACTTCGGAAGCAGAACGATCATGCTGCATTACCAATTAGCAAATGGAAATTCATCAGGGCCGTGACGCGCTGCAAGGCGACTGGTCAGCCGCGAAGCGAACGCAGCAAAGCGATGATCATTCACAATTGCTCTTGAATGTTTAGTGACCAGAAAATGTACAAATGCTTCCACTGTAACAGTAGCTGAGAAGTGCACATGCAGACTGGGGCGAAGGCCACAGGCAGAAGCAGGCAGTGTCCACACTGTTGTTCATTAGCCAGTGCTAATTTCATACTCAAATGAGATGCCTTGCTGATGAGTCACACTTTCAACATTAGCATATAAAATGGAAGTCTGTGGCGATTGTAATAAGGTTATGTAAAAAGGTAGGATGCAATGATAATAAAACGATTTGTCGGTGTGATCTGTTTGTGTAAGACCGTACTGTTGTCAGTTAGTCAAGTAGAAATTATTTGATGTTCTTTTCTTGAGCAATCACTAGATTAAATCTAAATTAGAATACTGTTGGAAAACAGTAAAATCATCAGTCAGGGGATGCATTAGCTTTAGGAAATCTGCACTTTCAAAATGCAGTCTATCAGCGGTGTGTTTTTGCTCAAGTAGATTGATGAGTTGTCCAAATATAGTTGTCAGTATTGACGCATAATTCACGCAAAACATTCATCAGGAAGTACTTATGCTTTCATCGGAAAACAACAGAAGTTCTACACTATTTGGCACATAGCCACGCCTGAGTAATACCACATATTGATGGAGCAAATGTAACAGAAATAATTCCAAAATACTGGTGTATTGCAAAAATGTGTATAGCAGTACTATAACATACTTTGCCATTAAGAATTGCACATATCAGTAAACCAGTATATCATCAATACGTGTTATTTTTTTTTAATCTAAATGCAATCCGACTTTATTTACATACATACAGTGCCTTTGGAAATTATTCAGACCCCTTTGTCCACATTTTGTTGTGTTACTGACTGTTAAGTTATAATTCACTAAATACATTTTGGTACAATCTACACACAATACACATAATGACAAAGAGCAATCATAGCTTTGGGTCTTTTTGGGTATGCCTTTACTAGCTTTGTACACGTGTTATGGGCAGTTTCTCCCATTCCTCCCTAAAGATCCTCTGAAGCAATGTCAGATTGGATGGGGAGTGTTGGTGAACTGCGACCTTCAGGTCTCCCCACATATATTCTGTGGGGTTCAAGTCTGTGATTTGGCTGGGCCACTGAAGGACATTCACAGTCCCAAAGCAACTCCAGTGTTGTCTTTGTTGTGAGCTTCTGGCCATTGTTGTGGTGATGAAAAATCATCCCTGTCTGAAGTACTACTGCATGCGTTCTGGTTCAGGTATTCTTCAAGGAATTCTCTATAATTTTCTCCATTTATCCTGCCCTCAATCCTGACCAGTGTCCTCGTCCCTGCCGCTGAGAAGCATCCCCATAACATGATGCTCCCACCACAATGATTCACACTAGCCAGGTGATGAGTAGTACTTTGATTTCTCCAGATGTAGCGGTGGGCATTCAGGCCTAATGGTTTCTGGTCAGACAAGATAATATATTTTTGTTCATGCTCTTGTAATGAGTGTAAAATGGCGTCGCGGTGACCAAAGACTGTGCTGTTATTCTTAGTTGGTGAAACATATATGTGTTGTGACAGCCAGAAATAAAAGGTGACACTGGACATTTGCCTCATATTCATCTTTTAATTGTATTTTCATATGTCTTGAGAGTATAGAAAAAAATACTTTGTCATTATGGGGTATTATGTATAGTTTATAGCAAAAAAGCATGTAATTAATAATAAATTATTTGTAAAACACAGCAAAATTTGATGAAAGTGAATAGGTCAGAAAACTTACCGAAGGCCCTGTATGTATTGAAATGGGGAAAGAGACAGAGAAAGGACATTGGTTAGGTGTTTAGATTAGATTCGATTCAACTTTATTGTCATTGAATAGTACAGTACAATGAAATTCAGTTAGCATTAAGTATAATGTATGTTACAAGTGGGATGTATAAATGTGCAATGAAGGCAAATGCAAGTACAAATAGCGATACTAAATATGCAATGAAGGCAAATTGAAGGTGCATGTGCAACTGAAATGCAAGGATAGCAGCAATGAGGTTCCCGAGGTAGATGTGTACATGTAGCAACTGAAAACGTCCTTATCAGACTTTGCAAAGCAGTGTCAGAGTCCAGTAGTACAAGGAGAGTAGTGCAACAAGTTCCCTGAGAGGCAGTACTAAGCGGTGGGTGGGTGGGTGGGTATGGTTAGTGTTGGGTACAGAGTTCAGCAGGGTTACAGTAGCCGGGAAAAAACTGTTCCTGAGCCTGCTGGTGCGGGAACAAAGAGACCTGTACCGCCTGCCTGATGGAAGGAGGGCAAACAGTTTGTGACATGGATGTGAAAGGTCCCTGATGATGTTGCGTTCTCAGTGCGGTCATTGCTTGCACTGGAGGTCTATGATGGTTGGGCATCACTGGGCACCAGTGATGTGCTGGGTGGTTTCCACCACCCGTTGCAGGGCCTTCCGGTCGGCCACTGAGCAGCCATCAAATCACACTTTGGCACAGTTAGTCAGAATGCTCTCGATTGTGCAACGATAAAAGTTCACAAGGATCTTGGGAGACAGACCGGCCTTCTTCAGGCACCTCAAAAAGTACAGACACTGCCGCGCCTTTTTGATCAGTGTTGAGGTGTTGAGGGTCCAGGAGAGGTCCTCGAGATGTGGACACCCAGGAATTAGTTCCAACTCTCTACCTCAGTGCCATTGATGAGAACTGGGGTATGACTGCAGATTTTAGACTTCCTGTAATCCACAGTGAGCGCCTTGGTTTTCTTTTCGTTGAGGGCCAGGTTGTTGTCAGCGCATCATGCCATCAGGCACTTGACCTCCTCCCTGTAGGCTGATTCGTCACTGTCACTGATCAGGCCTTCCACCATGGTGTCGTCTGCGAAATAAACGATGGTGTTGGAACTGTGAGGAACGCAGTCGTGGGTGAAGAGGGAGTACAGGAGGGGGCTTAGCACAGAGCCTTGTGGAACACCAGTGTTCAGGATCATGGTGGAGGAGGTCAAGTTGTTTAACCTGACAGACTGGGGTCTGTTGGTTAGGTATCCCAAAGTCCAGTTGCGGAGAGAGGGGCTGATCCCTAGATCATGGAGTTTGTTGACCACCCTAGAGGGGATGGCCGTGTTGAATGCTGAGCTAAAGTCTATGAACAGCATTCTCACATAGGTGTTGGTTTTGCCCAGGTGGGTCAGGGCAGAGTGTAAAGCTGTGGAGATGGTGTCCTCTGTAGACCTGTTCGATCTGTAGGTGAACTGGTTAGGATCCAATGTTGGGGGGAGGCAGGACTTAAAGTGGGCTAGGACCAGTCTTTCGAAGCACTTCATGATCATGGGGGTGAGTGCGACAGGTCAGAAGTCAATAGGCAAACAGTGTTTAGGGCCCTGGTGGTGGGCGTTTTTTTTAAAGAAATGAGAAGTAGAATGCGAGGGGGTGAGGGAGTAATCAACACAAAACACACTGCTGTGACAGGGAAGCATCACTGTCTCTGTGATGGCCCCCCAGTGGTGGTCCACTCTTCGCCCTCTTTTTCTGCTTCTGCCTCCGCTTCAGCTCCGTGTTCTTCTCCCAATGCATCATCTTTGGGTTCTCCTCCGGCTAAACCCCTGCCTGCCCACCAGGACCCTGTTTATTCCCCCGTTGACGAGGTCCTAATAGGAGGCCACTGTGCGGGGGGCAAGTCTGGCCCAGCTTCCTACCCCTGAAAGTAGGCTTGAATGCAACACAAATCCAGGACTTTCAATAAAACAAAGTTTGAGTAATTTCTAGGTACGGTATGCAGAGCTGCCACATTAGGCACCCAACAAGTGAGAGTTGTAACGTATTTCAGATTTGTTTTGGTATTGAATGGAATCCAGTAGGCAAACAACGCAACACAAAATCTCTATACATTAAAATGAGGTCACTATAGTTGTTGAAATTAAGGTTATTATTACTGAAACAGGACAAGAAGTGTGTGGTAATGAGAAACATGCATAGTGGCAATGATAATGGCAGGTCTTAGCTCAGTCAGCAAACAGTAGCACACAGCCATTATGAGTCAGCTAAGGATTTAATGCAGGAATGGATTGAGGAACCAATCCATTCATGTTGGTGACGTCATCAGATCTTGAGTTCTGCCAAATTTGAGCTTTTGGGGTAAAGGGGTTATTTTATAACCGGAATGTAATGCTTTAGGCATATGGGTAAATACAATAAATTAATACTAATTTAAATCCACTCTTGTATTTGGTTTAGGGATTTGGGTGATGGAAACTATTTCAATTTAAAGAAAGATGAACATTTCTGCAGTCATTTGAAATCGTCCCTGGCCGCTGTGTTTTTACCTTAATAAAAACGATTGTTTAATGTAAACATGAATAATAGCATGACATTTTTATGATGGATGATTACAGTGCAGATACTAATATGTAAAATGGTACTCAATTACCAAATAGTTTAATCAGAAGAATTTGGGCTGAAAATGAATAAAGTTATTGTAAAAATGTTAAATGAATTTAAAACAAGAATGAGTCAAATACTAGACATCTTAGTTTTCTGAATGATAGTTGATTTTTGCAGATGCATTATTGTCTGGTATCTAAATTCGCTAAGGGCGTGTTTTAACTGGTTTCATGAGAATCACCCACTTGTTCGTGAATGCTGGGATTTGATTGTTGAGTCAATATTTATCCTATTAGTGTTGAAGTGTAGCTGAAGAACAAAACTAGTTTGAAACAACACATCAGTTAGAATAAGATGCAAATTACTGTAGATCTGCGCTTACAAAAATATATATCTAAATATCAAAAGACATATATCAATATAGAAAAATTCTGAATGGGGACTAAAAACGCACTCCAACGGTACATTTCAACATTTATTTATTTTGGCGTAAAGACTGGCGGTTTTGTGCATTTGCTGGGCTTGACCTTACATTTCAGTGGATCTCGTCAGATGTGCTCTCCTCAGAAACACAGCACCTGTGCATTGCAGGGAGCAGATGACAACATATTGGAATGATGCACTTGACTTGCTTTAATGTGTGTGTAGGTAATACGAGGATAAACAGTTAAACACGCAGATCCGTCTCCAACAGAGCGGAGTGCCGCAGACAGCTGTGTGGTCGGCCCACTGAGCTTATGGCGCAGTCATCATACTTCAATTACCCAAAATATATATTTATACTTTTCTTTCGGATTTTCTCGTTGTTGCATGCTTTGTGTTTTTGTAATATTAACAATATCAGATAGAATATGATCACAGCCGGGTGTGCATACTAGGCATATTGTGTTATTCATATCAAAGAGTACTTACTCTCTTTTTAAACAGATAATACATGTTACATTTGGGACCTTTGGGATGCTCTTACTCTGTTGGCCGCGTTCCAGCAGTGGATAGTTGAGTTCAGAGCTCCTTGCTCCGCCTGTTCCCTGAGTCCTACAGCCAGACTAGGGGCCGAGGACGGACTCAACCCTAGCTCTACTCATGGGCATGTTTTCCTGTAACTTTGGCCCGGGGGTAAGGTAAGCGGGAAAGATTAGGACTTTGATACAGTGCCGGGCTTCATAAATCAAGTGTGCCTGTGGATTTTCCTTTTCACCTATTGCTCCATCTCGCTGCTCTTCTCCGACATTGCTATAATTACACATGGCTGGGTATTGTAGGAGCGGAGAGGAATGAGCTACAACACAACGCACAATAAACCCTGTCATATAAAAAGAAAACAATGTTAAATAGCTGGATCAACACATTTCACTGTGCCGTCTGTAAAACGACACCCACACGTACAAAAAGGAAATTAGGAATATAAAGCTTCGGTAATGCCTCATGATTCAGTTGACTAACATTAAAACGCAATTCAGCATCTGCTGCAGAGGTCAGAAAAGTTATTTAAAACAATATATAATTCAATCCAGTTTCAACAGATTTACAGATTTTCAGTATAGAATTGTGTTTTTTCTTGTAGTTTTTTCTCCACAATAAGATGTGCCTAATGACTCCCAAGCAACCAGTTGAACAACCAGTGGAAACATGACATTCCAGTTAACCAATGAAGGCTTGTTGTTGTCATCCCCAGGTCTGCTGCTGATTGGGTACGTTGGTCATAGCACAGCTCCTTGGCCAGTGCTGTGCAACTGACAGAAGACAGACAACTACTGGGCTTCTACTGCTTGCAAGCATTCATGGCAGAATGTGGGGCAAACAAAGTGGGGGCTTCCTGTACTTAATGCACCACGGGACACTGCCTCAATGGGCTTCACTAGCCCCCGGCTAGCAGGACGGGAACTAGGGGGAGGGGGTAATTACTGTGTCTTCCGTGGTCACACCTGTGGTCAGTCTGTCCCTGTCCACTCTCACAAGGCCTCTCAGCTGTGGAGTGCAGTATATACTGTGAAAGGACTGGCAGTCCTATTTAGGATAGGCTCTATGATACTGAAATTGTAGTAACACATATTTTTCTAAGGACAATACCTACGTAAATATTAATAAGAAGACTACTACTAAATGACCTACGACAAAAATCTAATTCTACTCTCCATTTTCATCCTCGTCACAAACTACAGTGTGTGGCTAACCTCTGAGGTGTCGGGAGGTAACCATTTAGTACCGCTGCTTCATTTGCGGTGCGTTGGCTATACACTCAGGCTGCTCATCTAGGATACTGTACACTTCCAGGCGCTAATGCAACCCCAGTCTCGATCTGCAGCCAGAAGCACCACAAAGACCCAGGATGAACAACGCAATGCCGCGACACCGACGATCAACCTCCAGCTGATCCCAGGGACGGCTTCTCATCAAGCTTCATGGTGAAGTCGAACAGGAAAGAAATGGTGAGAGTAAAAGCACAAGTCCAGGAGGGGGAGAGGGGAGTCCAGGACTAGAGAAGGGGACTAGGTTTCCCCCTAGGTGCTTACCAAGGCCACTCCGCCTTAAAGCCTTAAATATAGACTGAGTTCCAAATGACACCGTGTTCCCTATACAGTACGCTAATTCTGAGCAAGGCCAACAGGTTTTCTCATGAAAGTAGTGGCCTATGTAGTTAATAAGCTTTCATTTGGGACACAGGAACAGATAGTGAAATAGAACTCAGATCTCTACGGGAGTATTTTGAGACGCAGCACGCTCTAACCTGATTTGGTTTCTCATGATGTGGAACTGGGAGCCTGGCGGGAGCAGGAGTGAGGCACGGTTATGCTAACATTCCCGCTGTAACATGTACTGCACACAGTAGTGAGCCTTAATGGACTCAAGCATGGGAAGAGGCGAGTGCGGGGTAGGGATCAATTGGAGTCTGGGGATGCTTTTAAAGACCAAGTTCCCTCCTTGTGTAGATTTAAAAATAGATGAGACCTTGCTCTCTCACAGTGGTGTGTGTGTGTGTGTGTGTGGGTGTGTGTGTGTGTGTACGTGTACGCAATATTGGAATAATATTTTCATGTACCAAAACCTAATACAGGACTAAAACATAGGGGTGAAAATTGTACTGGAATATTGTTCTCCTCTTTCTGGTCTGACGGGCTCATTTGGTAGTTGTGTTACACCCTTGTTGTCAGACACATATCTCATCTCTTGTCTCTCTGTTTTTGTGTTCTTCCAAATATACAATGGAAGCATTGAAGTCCATGAAGCAGCAAGACAAACCTCGGCCAGAATAAATCAGACTATAGTAACATGTGAAATGTTGGTAGCTATTCATGTGTGAACCAATGGTTCAGTTTGTATGGGTGTAATGGGGAAAAAGTCTCCCACTGCATCCCAGATCAGCTTTCTCTCCCTCTCTCTCTCTCTCTCTCTCTTTCTCTCTCTCTCTCTCTCTCCCCGTCTCTCCCCCTGTCTCTCTATTTGTCATTGTTGAAAGATGTAAAAACTGTCGACGAGGGAACATGTATGGATGTCTGGTTGAACACATTGGTTACCGCATAATGGAGTTACTGTGTCCCCACAACCTGATTGAGGTTAGTGAAAATGGATTGACAAGGGACATTCAAACATGTACAACACCAACACTGTGTCTTACTGCATATGGTTTTGAACGAAGGCGTCATTCTCCACAGACATAAAACCTTAACCATAGACCCTGTTTTGTCTTGTCACTTCTTAAAAATAAACTTTGTCATGCCTCGTCATGTGTGTGTGCGTTTTCCATTGAGGAGCTATTACTTGGGACACAACACCATTCTTTTGATAGACGAAGTACCACTTGTGTCTCCTCCCCTCTTCTCCTCTTTTCCCTTTCTTCTCCTCTCTGCTTTCCTCTCTTTTCTTCCTTCATCTTCTCTTGGTTGCTCATTACGTTCCATCTCTTGGAAGCCCTGCTCCCTTGACGAGCAGTAGGGGTAAATGAAGATATTTGTTTCCACTCAGGTAGCGTTGGCGTGCTCATTGTTGCCTGAGCCTCGGAGACAATTAGCTGACACCTGCTAGCAGCAGATTGTTCTGGCAGATTTCTGCCACTCTCGCCGCCCGCGTCTCCACCATCTGGCCTGGTAAAGGTGTTGCACAGGTCACCACGTGTTGGCGAGCTCCGGAGGAACAACTTCAGAGGGATGAGAACGAGGCCTGCTCAGTCACTTTTTCTCTTCCTCTTTCTCTCACTCTCTCTCTCTGCTTGTTCGCTTTCTCTGGTCTCCCTAGTCACTATCCTTCTCTCATTCACTATTTTCTGTCTATTTCCCTCTTTTTTATTTTTTTTTTGAGAAAAATGATCGCCTTCGGAGGGAGAGAAGGAGCTGTTGCATGCTAATGACGGCGACCATGCACAGCAACACATGGTCCTAGTGTCTGGCCTCACCTTTCTCTCTCTCTGTCTCTGTGCTTCACACCTACCACACTTACCCATCTGTCCAATCGAATCACACTCTCTCTCTATTTTCGCTGTCATTCTCTCTCTCTCTTTTTCTCTCTTTTCTCTCTCTTTCACGCTCTGGCAGTGAACATCTCTTTTCCCCTTTCTTTCTCTAGGTCACTCTTTTCACCGTTCCTCTCTGCGTCTACCCCTCCCATCTTCCTCCCTCTCGCCTCCCCTCCATCTCTCTCTCTCAACACAAATATGCACAGACCACCAAATCATTGTAGATTACTGCTACTGCATGTACATATATATATATATTTATTTATGTATTTATGTTTCCTTCCCCGCTGATTCTAATATGTTTAATATGTGTCAGACAGAGAGAGATCCATTCCTGCAGAACACTGTTGATTTACTTGATTATCTCACTTGCATGCACTCCAGTTCCTTTCTAAAGCGATTCAGGTTGCATGGGTAGACGGGGAGGAAATGGCTGCAGGCAGAAAAATGTCCTCCAGTTTGAACACAGACACACAAACACAAACACATCGACACACGCAAAAAGGCACGCATGCAGCAAGCGCACGCGCGCAAAAACACACACACAACACCAAGCCTTCTGATGCTCTCTTTTTCATCCGCGGTACGGCACAGCTGCTCACCTTATAGCCAACAGTGTTCACTCCAACCCCCAACCTTGCCTCTGAGGTACGGCGAGTAGCCTACACACCAGGTCAGGCCTCCCAGGCTCAGCTGGGCCTCAGCGCTCAGCTGAGCGGTACTCGCTGGCTGCTCTTTTCCTGAGTGCGCAGGCTGCGTTTTTCATGTAAGCGCCGAGCTCCAGTGAGCTCGCATCTCCCAGTTCCCTCATGTACACATCCACACAGGTACCAACTGGGCTTGCTCATGATTTATGCATGTGGGGGTCACAGGACACGTACAGTGTCTATTGAGTTATACAGCTCAGTTTGGATGCGATGTGGGCTGTCTGTGTGGTCAGTGTCCACTTTCATTTTCATTGCTCTGTTTTTTTCACGTGTGTTCGTGTGTGTGTGTGTCCATGTGTGGGCTTGAAAATAAAAACAAGCTCAGAGATAAGAGTTGTGAAAATAATTCATGGAGTGTTGAACGTATAGCCGTGTTTAATCGTACGCCTGTCTAGTATCCTCAGTTGGCTTTTCTAACAATCAGATTAATCATATTTAAAGGCCAACATTTGGATTTGTTGCACTTTCCTCAAAACCGACAGACTCCAAAAAAAATGAAGCGACATGAAGGAACCGCTTGTTAACCAGGCACCTATCATTGAACAGCGACATCACTGAACAGTGTAACATAGAGTCACTCACCCAGCTACACCAGTTCGGTACAGAATCTGCATATCTTTGACTTGACACGCCACTTTACCTCATACCCTCCCAACAGGCGTCCTACATCTCGGGCCTACCAGCAGCGCCGACATCAAGCACATACATGCAAACCCAACGGAGAACGTCATACACGTAACATACACAGGCATGCTGGAGAGAACAGCCAGTGTCCAGCTAAAGCACGCTGTAATGGACTACGGGCCCTGGGGCCGGAGGCTGCATACCAGAAAAGATCCTAACTCCCCGCCACTGGAGCCCCAAGGCTACAGTCACAACTAGTGCACTATGTAGGGAATGATGTACCATTTAGGAAGGAAAAAAAAACATCCTGCAGGCAGTAGGAGCGTTTGTGGACCCGGTGGCCTGGGGGGGAATGGAGACAGTAACTGGGGTGGTTTTTAACCTTACACCTGCCACAGGTTGCATTTGAGCTGCTAAAGTTGAGAGGGTGCGCATCTGTATGTGTGTGTGTGTGTGTGTGTGTGTGTGTGTGTGTGTGTGTGTGTGTGTGTGTGTGTGTGTGTGTGAGCTTATAAGAGCCTTGGAGGGCAGAGATGCAATATGAAGTGTGAAGAGGAGACAGCCGACAGCACAGGAACAGACCTGCATAATGGAATACAGAGCCCCTCATGATTCCCTTAACACCTTCACTCTACTCAAGTAAGACAGGATGGAGGGAAGAGAAAAAGAAGGTATAATTGAAGAGACAGGATGCTTGGTAGAATTCGATATAACAGCTCAAGTTCACTACCAACTGTAAAGACATCTGCTCCTTCTTGACTTTTGGTTTCAGCGTTGTAGTTTGTTTAGGCTGTTCAAATTTTGCCTTTTTTTTTTTTTTT
>JACXGI010014777.1:0-18485 GCA_016801175.1 Esox masquinongy | reverse complement strand
TACCAAGAACTGGACGTCCCTCCAAAATTGATGAAAAGACGAGAAGAAAACTGGTCAGGGAGGCTTCCAAGAGGCCTACAGCAACATTAAAGGAACTGCAGGAATTTCTGGCAAGTACTGGCTGTGTGCTACATGTGACAACAATCTCCCGTATTCTTCATATGAATGGGCTATGGGGTAGGGTGGTAAGACGGAAGCCTTTTCTTACAAAGAAAAACAACCAAGCCCGGCTGAAGTTTGCAAAAACAAACATCAAGTCCCCCAAAAGCACGTGGGAAACTGTGTTATGGTCTGATGAAACCAAGGTTGAACTTTTTGGCCATAATTCCAAAAGGTATGTTTTGCGCAAAAACAACACTGCACATCACTCAAAGAACACCATACCAACAGTGAAGCATGGTGGCAGCAGCATCATGCTTCGGGGCTGTTTTTCTTCAGCTGGAACCGGGGCCTTAGTCAGGGTGGAGGGAATTATGAACAGTTCCAAATACCAGGCAGTTTTGGCACAAAACCTTCAGGCGTCGGTTAGAAAGCTGAAGATGAAGAGGAAGTTCACCTCTCAGCACGACAACGACCCAAAGCACACATCCAAATCCACCAAAGCATGGCTTCACCAGAAGAAGATTAACGTTTTGGAATGGCCCAGCCAGAACCCAGACCTGAATCCAATTGAACATCTGTGGGATGATCGGAAGAGGGCTGTGCACAGGAGATGTCCTTGCAATCTGACAGATTTGGAGCGCTTTTGCAAAGAAGAGTGGGCAAATATTGCCACGTCAAGATGTGCCATGCTAATAGACTCCTACCCAAAAAGACTGAGTCCTGTAATAAAATCAAAAGGTGCTTCAACAAAGTATTAGTTTAAGGGTGTGCACACTTATGCAACCAGGTTATTGTGAGTTTTTTATTTTTTATTTTTCCCCCTCAAAGATTTGTTTGTTTTTCAATTGAATTGTTCACGTTATAGGTCACATTAAAGGTGGAAAAATTCTGACATGATTTATCTTTGTCTCATTCTTTTACATCACAAGAACCTGGCATTTTAACAGGGGTGTGTAGACTTTTTATATCCACTGTAGTTCAGCATTAATGGTACCTTCACAGATGTGGCGCAGCGTCCATGATTCCCAAAAATAACTTTTTGATTTGATTTGTCAGACCACAGGACAGTTTTCCACTTCGCCTCAGTCCACCTTAAATGAGCTTGGGCCCAGAGAATGACAGCGGTGCGTCTGGATCTTGTTTATATATGTTTTTTTCTTTGCATGGTAGAGATTTAACTTGCATTTGTGGATGCAGCAATGTAATGTGTTCACATATAATGCTTTTCAGAAGTGTTCCTGAGCCCATGCAGTGATTTCAACTACAGAATCGTGTCTGTTTTAATGCAGTGCTGCCTGAGGGCCCAAAGATCACAGCCATCCAATATTGGTTTTTGGCCTTGTCCCCTGCATACAGAGATTTCTCTGGATTCTTTGAATCTTTTAATGATATTACGTACCGTAGATGATGAGAATTCCAAACTTTTTGCAATTTTACATTGAGATATGTTATTCTTAAATTTTTTTTGCCCATGCAGTCTTTCACAGTGTGATGAGCTCCACCCCATCCTCACTTCTGTCAGACTGATCCTGTATGGAATGATCTTTTAACACTAGGAGCGTCCAAATGCCTACGTGACTTGAAGTTTGAGTTTTTAATTAAAATAAAACTGTCATTTTGAACGCTACACCCACCTCCTTCCATGACTTTTCCTAAATAGGCGTATATTACATTTTTCTGTTGTCCGAATTCTAAACTCGCAAAAGGAAAACTTTAGGCTCTTATTGAAACATAATACAAACCATATAGGCTATTTATCACACATTACCTTTTTTTCAATAAGATATTCAGCTTATTGTGTAGGCTAATTCATCAAATGTATATTTAAAATGTCAATCTACAAATGTATTATGCTAAATAATTATTCACGAAACAAAATGCCAAGGATAATGTTTCCAATCCTAGTCACCAATTCCCAATTCAAGAAACATATTACAAGCTACTTTTTTTATTTTAGGAAAGAGAAACTAAATAGCACACACATACTATTGTCTGTCTTAGAATTTTCTCTGCTTATTTTCCTGAAGATTAATATTCTACAAATGTATTAGGCTAAATAATTGTACACAAAACAAAATACCAACACTATTCTTTACCACTAGAGCTATGCATTGGCATTGAAATCTACTCCATAGCCCCACTACAACCCCCGGGAGAGACCAGCAAAGACGCACCGTTCACATAGTCTATTCATTTTGGATGTCGTCATTTTCTAATAACTCCTCTCGGTTTTTCGATAAGTTATTCATATCACCTATAAAAAATTTTTATCCCAGTAATCTAGGAGACGAGAGCTATGCATTGCCGTTGAATTCAAGCAACCGTGCTTCAGAGGCCGATATACTCTGATCGTCGCAAACTGGTCGAGAATGTCTTTTGTTTTACCCTTGTACATCACCAAAATGAGATCCAAATGAAATCAAAATTCTAATAAATTTATTTTGAATAATTTAAGTGTTGTTTAATTTTCATTTTGTACATTTGTAGGGCATAATAAACGAACAAACCTACTGGGTCTCCCACGTGAGTGGCTGTGTCGTTAACCACTACACCATTGTGCTATACGCTTGTACAGTGTCGGTATAGCATCTCGACATGAGATCATTTTGTCACGCGTTAACATCATGCCAAGTTTAAATATTTTGTTTCTTATTAGGTTTGCCTCCACCACAAATAGCATCTATGAAATGTATGGCTTTGGCCACAGGTCGTTTTAACAGCTTGTTAGCCAGTAATAGGCTTACTAGTATCTAAGTTACTACTTGAACTTAATACAGCCAAAGCTATTTCATGGCGCAAAAGCATTAGTTTTTCTTTCATTCGTGGATGACATTGATACAATAACTATCAATATAGGTGACGATAACTGACTTTTTTGTCAAGTGAAAAGATGAGAGAATCGTGGAAATCCATACTATTTTACTGCCCAAGGGGTTTTGATCTAGCCTATATTACCGCAAATATCATGCACAGATGCGTACTTCGAAAATCCACCAGAAATAGTCACAGTATAAACAGTTTTATTTTAGGCTTACTATAACGTAGCTACTGAAGGTTGTAGCCAGCGAAGTATTTGTCTATCCTGACCCAAAAAGCATGCACGGATGCGTCCTTCAGAAATCCATCAGAAATAGTCGCAACATAACCACGAACAGTTTTATATTAGGCTTACTATAATGTAGATACTGAGGGTTATAACCAGCGAAGTTTTTATCTATACGGACCAAACCCTAATGCACAATTTGCTTTGACTGTAACAAGATTCAAATGCGGGACCTATTAGTTGCAGGTCCGCGTCTCTAACCACTACGCTATTCAACAAGTGGTAGTCAGTCAGTCAGTCTGTAAGTAAGTGAGAGACATTCACTCTTCTTGGCCGGCTCCGCTTACGTGGTCCGGCAAAAAAGGCATTCGGCTCTGGCTGTTAATGGTTGTTTGAAATGCTTGGCGGTTCTAGTGTTAAAACCCAATCCTGTCACTGACCTGTTGCCAATTTACCCTAATTAGTTGTTTGGTATTCCACCAGGTTTAGTTTTTTAGCATTATATAACTTTTCCAGTCTTTTTTTATTATTTCTTTTTATAAGACACACAAGCACAAAACCAAGACACTATAGTTACACATAAAAATAATAATAATAATAATAAACAAGAAACCAGGCAAGCCTAGTTCAGCCGGACCGCAATAGAAAGTATTGCCCTCTTGAGATTCAAACCCGGGTCACCCACATGAAAGACTGTGTCGCTAACCACTATACCACAGAGCTCTATGTTTGATGGGTGTCAGTATAGCCTCTATCCTGAAGAAATCCTCTTTTGCCACTGGCCGTTTTAACAGCCATTTGTGAATGATATTGATACAGTTAAACTGACTAACATTTCTTACTAAGTGTACCTCCACCACAAATAGCGTCCATTTTCATATCAGGCGACCCCACATGGGGTCGCGACCCCTAGTTTGGGAACCTCTGGAGTAATGTTTCTTATTATGTTTACCTCCGCCACAAATAGCATCTATGAACTGTATGGCTTTTGCCACTGGCCGTTTGAACAGCTTATTAGCCAGTAATATTCTTTACCAGTATCTACTAACTAACTGGAATAGTCATAGGAATTGAGCAATTGCTAGCGAGTCTGCCAAAGATATTTCATTGCATGGCATAAGAACTTATTTTTTTCTTTCATGGCATATCAACATACTTTTTTCTTTAATTTGTGAATGACATTGATACAATATACAATCACCCGTTGCTATACACTATTGAGCATTGTGTTAAAACTGACTAACGTTTCTTATTAAGTTTACCTCCACCACAAATAGTGTCTATGAACTGTTAGCTTTTGCCACTGGCCGTTTGAACAGCTTATTAGCCAGTAAGAGGCTTACTGGTATCTACTAACTACTTAGGAATAATCATAAGAATTGAGCAATTGCTAGCGAGACTGAAGATGAAGTTTTCCATGCCAGAAACAGTCGCAATATAACCGTATACAGTTTTAGTTAAGGCTCACTGTAACGGAACTACTGTAGCCTATGTTGTAGCCAGCAAATGTGTTTGTCTATCCTGACCCAAAACACATGCACGGATGCGTACTTCGAAAATCCATCAGAAACAGTCGCACTATAACCGTAAACTGTTTTATTTCAGGCTTACTATAATGTAGTCACTGGAGGTTTTAGCCAGCGAAGTTTTCGTCTATACGGAATAATTCAAAATGCGTACTTCGCTTCGCCTGCGAGGAGATACGAACTCGGGACCTATAGTTCGCAGGTCTGCTTCTCTAACCACTACGCTATTTAACAAGGGGCGGGCGGGCGGGCGGGCGGGCACTCACTCACTCACTCACTCACTCAGAGACATTCGCTCTTCTTGGCCGGCTCTGCTTACGCGGTCCGGCAAAAATTAAATAAATAAAAGAATATAAGCACAACATCAGGAGGGAGCCTCTGCAACATATGAAAATATTCAATAAAAGGATGCCATTTGCGTAAAAAAACAGCACTGGAGCCCCTCAGGGAATATTTAATTTTCTCAAGACCTAAGAAAAACAACGTCACATAGCTATTGAGAAATAGTAGGGGGGTGAACAGATTTCCAGTTCAGGAGAATCCTGCGTCGAACGAGTAGGAGAGTAAAAGCCACAATGTCTGCTTGGCTGGGGCCTAATGAGGACAGGTCCTCCGGAATACCAGAAACGGCTATCCTGGGGCATGGTTGCAGGTTAACATTTAGCACTTCAAATACAATTTGGAAAATGGATTCCCAGTAGTTCTTATGGCCACCCCTGTGTGAATTCCATGCCCATCTTCCACTCCCAGGGAGATTTAGCTTTGTTAGTGGAGTGCTTGTCCTATAAGAGAATAACCAAATAGATCTGAGAGGTTAATCCCTTCTGTCGAGGTAGGAAAGACAATATACTATCCCAGGGTCAGCCAGGGGGTCCGGCGGGGAAGCCAGAAAACTGTGAGGTGACACATTGCCTGACTTGCAGGTAACGGAAAATGTGAGAGGGGGTAGAGAGTATTTAGAGACTGGAGTGGTAAAACCAGGAAAGCAGTGTCTATTAGGGATGGGGGGAAGACGTGTTTCCTATTAGTAGGGCCCATAGCCGATGCAGAGAAAAATTTGAAATTACGCCAAAACTGATACCAGACCTTAAGTGTGGAAAGTACCACATGATTGCCAGTATAGCGAGAGTGGGGTAAAGAAAGAGCAAAGCAAAGCGGGAAGAGAATTGGCAGCCCAGTGGTAGTACAAAAAGTTGGGTAGTGCCAGCACTCCATTAAATTTGCATCTCTTAAGCAAAGAACGACTGACTCTAGGTACCTTACCTCCCCAGATAAATAACGTAACAGGCTGATTGATGGACTTTAAAAAGGACTTTGGTAAAAACAATGGGATAGAATGAATTAGTTAAAGGAGTTTGGGCAAACAATTCATTTTAACAGCATTAATCCTCCCTGTAAGTGATAGAGGTAAGCTACCCGATCTCTGAAAGTCAGACTTTATTTGCACAAGAAGAGAAGCAAAGTTTGCAGAGAAAAGGGCAGGTAGTGAACGTGTTACTTTCACATCCTGACGCTTCGCTATCACTTTAGCCAGGACCTTCACATCGACATTAAGGAGGCTAAGGGGCCTGAATGCAGAGCAGGAAGTAGGATCTTTCCCCTTCCTGAGAAAATATGCTTTCTACTGCTGGCCAGCCAGCCATCAGCTGCACAGTCAGAAGTACTTCCCCTGCTGCCACTTTTGAGAACTGCAGCTCCTGCATCTTCCTCACACTTGTATGTTTTCCTTTCCTTATCACATACATCCTGCATGGCAGCCTGTCAGCATATTGGATTCATAACTCTCATGGCTTTGGCATGTTTAGGGCTTGTACAAAGACTCTATAAAACTTGGAAAAAGTGGCTTTTTAAATTTATTTGGTTTTGAATTAATAGGCTACAAACCAAGATAAATGGATGTTCAGAAGAAAGTTGGAAAATACAATACAATTCCTTTAATAATATAACTATATATGACATGAATTTGCTTTTAGAACATCTATTTTAATGTGGTTACAATATTGAGACATGATATTGTCACGGTTTCAGAGGCAGGACACAGGTGGAGAGTATAAGGGAATCATTCCTTTTAATGTTCTTCCTCAAATTTGAACAGAAAACAACAGAAGGAGAGGCAAACCTCAAACTAAAGTACATAACAAAAACGTCTGGCGCAAACAATGATCCACAAACTAAGAAAAAACAACTGAACTTAAATAGGGTCACCAATCAGAGACAACAAGATTCAGCTGCCTCTGATTGGGAAGAACAGAAACAGTAGCGCAGAGATGCCTACTAGAGGCATCCCAACGGTCTGGCCCTTATTTATTAATTTTCAGTAAAAAAATTATACTTTTTTCTAACTATTGCTACCATTTTGCCCCTCTGCCATACCCTTATGTAATGTAATAATTGGATACTAGAAAAAAAATCCCTTTTTGTTGGCGCGGTGGGGTGTGTAATAATTGCAATTTATCATAATGCCTGGATAGCGTACGTTGGCACACCGACATTTGGCGCTTGCTATTAGGCTTACCGCAATATTAGAAAATATTTTAAGGTAAGACATAAAATTTATTTAACTTTCAAATCGTTTTTAGGTCTAACTCTATTGTTGATAAATACACGATGGTGTGAACATGTTATTTAATCTTTTAGGCCATCTATATGCATTTGCAAGGCTATTATTCGCTTCACAATTTTCAATGGAGGTTTGATCCCTAACCTGACTGTACAAATGTGGCATTGGATATATGCTCAAGATGTGCCATCTACTGATCACTGTGTGTCAGCAACACCCTCCCATTCAAAACACGCATGGGTCAAAATGACCCTGATGGCACTTCTAGTAGGTGTGAATGAATCGGTGCTTCTAGTGTTAAACCTCCAACAGGAAGGAGAACAAGGTTTTTCTGCCAAAACTATGTCAAGGGCCAGGGGACCATGGTTAGATATTACAATATGTTAATATTCAGTGGAGGTCACATTTGGAAACATTGCCCGGTCAATAAAAAAAATAGTCAATATGAGAGAAAGAGCGATGCCCATGAGAGGAGTACTCTCTCGCTTGGGGGTTCTGAAACCTCCATGTTGTTTTTGCGCCAAACATACCTTTTGGAATTATGGCCAAAAAGTTCAACCTTGGTTTCATCAGACCATAACACATTTTTCCATGTGCTTTTGGGGGACTTGATGTTTGATTTTGCAAACTTCAGCCGGGCTTGGATGTTTTTCTTTGTGAGGAAAGGCTTCCGTCTTACCACCCTACCCCATAGCCCATTCATATGAAGAATACGGGAGATTGTTGTCACATGTAGCACACAGCCAGTACTTGCCAGAAATTCCTGCAGTTCCTTTAATGTTGCTGTAGGCCTCTTGGAAGCCTCCCTGACCAGTTTTCTTCTCGTCTTTTCATCAATTTTGGAGGGACGTTCAGTTCTTGGTAATGTCTCTGTTGTGCCCTATTTTCTCCACTTGATGATCACTGTCTTCACTGTGTTCCATGGTATATCTAGTGCTTTGGAAATTCTTTTGTACCCTTCTCCTGACTGATATCTTTCAACAATGAGATCCCTCTGATGCTTTGGAAGCTGTCTGTGGACCATGGCTTTTGCTCTGAGATGCAACTAAGAAAATGTCAGGAAAATCCTACTAGAACAGCTGAACTTTATTTGTGATTAATCAGAGTCACTGTAAATGATGGCAGGTGTGTAATGACTTCTATTTAACATGAGTTTGAATGTGATTGGTTAATTCTGAACACAGCCACTTCACACAGCCAGTTATAGGAGGGTGTGCACACTTATGCAACCAGGTTATTGTAAGGTTTTTATTTTTCATTTTTCCCCCTCGAAGATTTCAGTTTGTTTATCAATTGTTCACATTATAGGTCACATTAAAAGTGGAAAATGTTCTGACATGATTTATCTTTGTCTCATTCTTTTACATCACAAAAACCTGGCATTTTAACAGGGGTGTGTAGACTTTTTATATCCACTGTATGAAAGTTTGTTTCTCGCAAGACAGGTGATGACAACAGACGATGACAATCCCAATATTGGACTTCAACGTATCTTGTGATGATGCTTAACGATCGACTTTATGACAGCTATCATGGTATGTTTGGATAGTGAATCCTTCCCTATTAAAGGTATAATTGTTCCCTATTAAATGTAGAATATTTCCCTATTTAAAAAAAAGTTCTGACATGATTTATCTTTGTCTCATTCTTTTACATCCCTAAAACCTGGCATTTTCACAGGGGTGTGTAGACTTTTTACATCCACTGTACATTCATAATACATTTTGAAATACTACATTACACATTACACAGATTCCACAACACATATACACAAATATCCCTCCACACAACAATCCCTCCCACTCAAACCCATAGTCTCTTTACCAAATGGAGACAGCAGGTCGGCATCGTACGCAGCTACAGTGCATGCAAGCAGAGTCTTCTCATCCCAACATGGAGAGGCGCCATAGCATTCACAATAGATCAAAAGCGATAGCATTCAGGAACAGCAAAGTAGGCAGAACAACAAACATTGCACCTAAAGATAGGCCAATTAGGTGCAATACAGCCCGCGGACCAAGGAATAACTGGGTGAAAAAAAAGTCACATTATACCCCTCATAGAGAAGAACGGTTAACACTAGGACCGCCAAATGCCTACGCCAATTGGCATTTGAGTTTGAAATTAAAATTAAACTGCCATTTTAAAAGCTACACCCTCCTCCTATGACTTTTCCTAAATAGGCGTATATTACATTGTCCCACTGTCAGAATTCTGAACTCACAAATGGAAAACAATTTAGAGTCTATTTTTCAGTTTTTTTTACCCTGTTTTCCCAACTTAATCAGCCAACAGCCCATGACACTTAGCATTGGTACCCAGTCAACTGCTAATGGTTACTCAGGCGCTAATCACCCCTCACTGAATGCATGACGTCAATGGATGAATGTGCAATACTCCCAGATGAATGACAGAGCCTTGGTTGAATTTGAATGAACAAATGAAATACAAGATTTCCATGACCATTCAGCAATTTGATTTAGCTATTATTGAAACATAATACAAACGATATAGGCTACTTGACAATTTAATATATGTATCACACGTAACCTTTTTTTCAATAGGAGAATCAGCTTATAAATCTAAAATGTAAATCTAAATAATTATTCACAAAACAAAATACCAGCCATTCTTTACCAATCACCAATTATCAATTCAACAAACGTATTACACGTTACTGTTTTTATTTAGAGAGAAAAATAAACAAAATCGCATACACATTCTATCATCACTCACTGAATTTTCTCTGCTTATTTTACTGAAGATTAAGATTCTACAAATGCATTACGCTAAATATTTATTCATGAAACGAAATACCAACAATCACCAATTATCAATTCTGCAAACGTATTACACGTTACTGTTTTTATTTGGAGAGAAAGAGAAACAAAATTGCATACACATCCTATAATCTTTCTTTGAATTTTCTTTGCTTATTTATCTGAAGATTAAGATACTACAAATGTATTACGTTAAATAATTATTCACGAAACGAAATACCAACGATCACCAATAATCAATTCAGCAAAAGTATTACACGTTACTGTTTTTCATCAATACAATCGACAAATGACTTTTCTATATTTTCATGTATATTTTCATTTACTGTAAATCATTCTTTGAAATTGTGTACATGTTTGTTTACATTCTTTTTCAGTTGTTACATGTGCATGTCTACCTCGGGAACCTGTCTTACACTCGTCTATTTGCACTTCTGGTTAGATGGTAACTGCATTTCGTTATACTGTACTTGTACTTGTTCAATGACAATTAAGTTGAATCTAATCTAATGAATAGCAAGACACACCTATGCATGTGACTGAAGTGTAATGATGAAGAATGATGGTGAGGGTAGAAATTGTATATAATCTGAACTCTGTGAGCAAGTCAGAAGCAACTCAGACATGATTAACAGCGTTTAGTTCACAATGGCAAACCGGTTGGATGTCGGTTGTCGGGTCTTCATCTCATTCTGATAATGAGCCACCATCTCCAATGCCTGAGCCTCCTTGCAAAAACATTTCAACAAACCAATGGCGACCACAAATGCCACTGCGAGATACTACTGTAAGTTAAGGTGACCAGATGTCTGAAATGAAAACCGGGGACATTTCCAGTTTGGCGGTCAATACATCATTAAAGTATCTGATGTTATTATCTATGAAATTAAAAAGGAGACATTTCTGGTTTCTTCTATTTATTCTAACGGGCACTTTGTGATAGACAGAGAAAACAACTATATTATAGAAAAACCACAGGCAAGTCTGAACTGTCCAATCTGAACAGTCATTCAGTGGTCCTGGTTGTCTGGGCAGAATAAGAGCAGAAGAGAACATAAGCAAAATTGAAAAACAGAAACAATACACTTTTCTTCAACTACAGTCTTTCTCATCTTTTGTTCACTCCTCTCTTTCTTCCTTTCCTTCTCTTTACCTTTTCACTTCATCTTCTACACTCTCCTCGCTTCACTCTTTTTACTCCCATCATTTTTCCTTCTCACTCTCTTCTCCTTCATCTCCAATCTTTAATAATATATAGTACCCTATTAGATAAAATACTTTGGTTAACAGATTCCCATTGCTTGCCTCATTTTTGTATTTTATCTCAAATACAATAAATTGGCAGGCTCTGTAATCATATCTTTACCTTTCCTCCTCAATCTCCTTCAATCTTCTTCCCATCTAGTCTTCCTCCTCTCCTTCCTCTCCACTCTCTAACAGAAAATATTATGCTAATGTTATCCATGAAGATTTCTAAATATATTTTCGCAATACTTATTATGTCAAATCATTAAAATTGTAATCTACAAATAAATATTCTCACAATTAATTGTGCATTCATTTAAGATGATCATATTTTCAAAATAGCCTGTCCACTGCATGTGTTTTAAGTGAGTTTTTTAACCTAGACAGTAGCTAGCTAACCTCTACATAGCTAACGTTAGCTAGAATAACCTATTTTAAACCTTATAGAGCAGATCATCTGTCTATTCAATAATAATAAATTGTGACGTTATAACATCACTAGCTAATATTTAAAACAATTGAAACCTGTCTCGACAAGACGTTTGTGGTGATATTGTGGATTCACTTCACACTTGCTAGCTCCTGGCCGAGTTTCCCGCAGCAATTTTCTCTAAAACTAGCTTGAGCAAGTAATTAGCAGAAGAGTGAATGAAGCTACTATAGTGAGCAGCCCCCTCTGTTGGCCAAAAAGAAGCACAGTGCGATTGAGACGTCAACCAGTAGGCTCTGCTGCCCTGTCATTTTTGCCATGTAAAATATTATTTAATCTTGCGGTCTCTTTTTAACGCACAGTTAAAAACGGGGACAACTCCAGCCGGGGACATGCCCCCAAAAATGGGGACTGACCCCGGAAAATGGGGACGTCTGGTCACTCTACTGTAAGTTATTTTTTGATCACCCTTTTACTCTGCTAATCGATTTTACATTTTTAAATGTTGTTATTCATGTATGGGCTCCTTGCTTATGTGTGGTAAGCAAGGAGCCCAGGCACAGGATGAACAGTGAAACAAGGGTATACTAAGCTGAAAAGCGTAATGCGTAATACCATGAAGGCCGAAACAGCAAGAACTGATATAAAGGAACAAGCGCGCTAGGCGAGAAAAACAACAACCACACGGACAACTAGCAGACAACACTCCACAAAGACACTGCCAAACACAAGGGCAGTTATAGGCTGTAGTAGTGAAGATCCGGTGTGCGTAGGCCTAAAGCAACCGCGCTTTAGGCTTGTGTACGGCTATTCATGCGTATTTCCGTTGATCATCGCAAACTCGTCGATAATGTCTCTTATTTTACCTTGTACATCATCAAAATTAGATCAAAATGAAAACTAAATTCATCTTTGAATAATTTAAGTGTTGTGTAATTTTCATTTTGTACATTTGTAGTGCATAATAAATTAATTAAAATACTATATCCTGTGTTCTTAGAAATAATCATTCTTCGTATTTGTTCCTAATCGTTTTTTTTTCATATGATAAGACCTACAACACAAACACATTCTTGTTTTTTTCAAATCCATTAAACATTTAAAACAAACAAATTCTGTAATGAATTATTTTTTAGACTATCCTATATAGTTTGATCACGATGCAGTAGATGAACAGATGCTTTGGCTGGATGGTGATGCTGCGAAGGAGAATGTGTATGCTAATAGGGACGATTCGTATAGTAATGATTTCAAACGGCGTTCGGCTCTGGGAGATAATGGGGGTCTGAATGGTCTGGCGGTTCTAGTGTTAAACAGACATAAAAGCAAACAGAAGCCCAGCATTATTGCTGTGCGGCACTACATTGACCACCCAGAAAAAAAGAACAGTCCTACCACACAGGTAGCTTTGTAAAAATATAGTGACAAGCACAACAGCACATGGCTGCGCCAGGCAATGTAACACAGTATTATAACGCTACTGACAGAAGGCTGAAAAAGGCAGTCAAATCGCACCAGAGAATATGACACTGGGCTAGTCCATCTGACAGATGAGTAGGCCACGAACAGGCCCAAAGCAAATCAAAAGTGGCGGTCCAACCAGCGCTGAGCTTCTTTGTGAGAGTCAAACTTCACCCTCTCCCCAATAGATTCAATACATAGACAGGCAGGAAAGCAGAGAGAGAATTTGACTTTCTTTTTGTATAGTCTGCGTTTCACATCTAGGAATGCCGCTCTTCTCCTAGCGACAGTAATCAATCAGTCAATCAAATTTATTTATAAAGCCCTTTTTACAACAGCAGTTGTCACAAAGCGCTTTTACAAAACACCCAGCCTGTAAACCCAAGGAGCAAACAACAGCAATGTTGAATTTCAGTGGCTAGGAAAAACTCCCTAAGATGGCCGAAATTTAGGAAGAAACCTAGAGTGGAACCAGGCTCAGAGGGTTGACCAGTCCTCTTTGGGCTGTGCTGGGTGAACATATTAAGAGTGCAAGTTGTAATAATAAAAAAAATGCATGCGAGCCCAGAGTCTATTAAACCTAATCCAGGTCATCAGCATGACCAGATGGACAAGGACAGGGACAACCCGGGGGTGGGGGGGGGTCAGCAGAGTGGTAGCTGAAATCGTCAGGTATCGTCTTGATCTGCAACACAACCAGGATAACTTTGGACAGGGACAGCAACAAGCCTTTCAAGCCTGGTACTCCGGAGGTGTGGGCCAAGACCTCATGTCCTTCTAAGTTTAAACAGGACAGCAGACGTGATGTCAGGGTAAATAAACACATTGCGACCGCGGAAGTATAGTAGGTCTCGGTTTTGCCTTCGGAGAATCCGCTCCTTGTCCTGGAAATTATGGAACCTTATGATAAACACCCTGGGTCTAGTGTTGTCGCCTCCACCCCTTGGGGAAGGGCCGATGCGATGAGCCCTGTCCAGTATCGGGCGAGCAGGAATGAAAGTGGAACCCAACACTTCAATGAAAAAAAAAGCCATGAATCCCACTGGGTCCCCACCTTCCAACTTCTCTGGAAGTCCAATCACCTGAAGGTTGCAGTGGCACGAGCGGGCCTCCAGGTCATCAGCCTTGTCCACTAGTTTTTGGTTCTTAGATGTCAGTTGGGAAACAGATTCCTCAAGGGACACTATGCGGTTGCTGTAACCACATAGGTCGTGTTCGAAGGCGTCCATATGGCGGATCTCGGCATCGGCTCGGATACCATCCAGAGCAGAAGAAAAAGGGGCCACCTCAATAGCCGGTTCCAAAACTGTCTCGATAGCCGACCTCAGTTGAACAACTATGAGAGCAGTCATTTCCGAAGCGAAAGTCGAGTGGAGATCCTGGATGTTTGAGAGAGTAACTGCTCTCTTGGCACCATGACAGTCAGAGTCAGCCATCGTGGGCGAAACGCTGGTCGCATTGCGCTTGTTTCTCAAACAATATGACATTGAAATGAAGAAGGTAAGAGACTAGTCAAAATATTTGGTATGGAGAGAAGCAAATATCAAACATAAATTAGCTAATGCACGGGAGCCTCTCAGCATGCATCTACTCTCTCCACATGCTAAACCAGAACTCCCCTTTTCCAGTCTTTTTTTTTGTCTCTGTCCCAACTTTTTTGAAACGTCTTGCTGGCATCAAATTCAAAGTGGGCACATATTTTTCAAGAAACAATAAAATGTCTCAGTTTCAACATTTGATATGTTTTCTTTGTACTATTTTCTGTTGAATATAGGGTTTAAATGATTTGCACATCACTGCATTCTGTTTTTCTTTACTTTTTACTTTTTTGGAAATGGAGTTGTATGTTCACAGGGAGTTGATATTAAGGCAGGCGTCCATTTGTGGTACAACCCAGTTCTCCAAGGGTACAAGCACTCTGAATCTTTGTGTAAAAGTTGCTTTGACCACTTCTGTTAGTTGCACGCTTGCAACAGGGAGATGGTAAGACTGGAACAGAGCGATGAAGAGTGTGAGTAAGGAAGTAAGAGAGAGAATCTTGATGAATTATACAAGAGAGGAAGGATTAAAATCAAAAGAGCATGCACACACACAAGTCACATACAAGTGTGGGCCAGAAGGGGTAGAGAGGGAGTTTGGGGGCAGGATATGTCAGTTTGCCTTTGTGCGGCTGAATAGATAATCGTCAGCTCTTTAAAACTCATACACTGTAAGCTGTTGCCGGCAAACAGGAATTTGAATCTCTTATCCTAGTTAGCAGGATGTTTAGTTGGTGGATTTGAGCGCTTCTAAATGCATGAATTTGTTCAGTATGTAGGCTAGATGATGTGAATGGTATGTATGTGGTTTAGTGTGTATGCTATTTTTAACTAGTTATTACCATACATTTCTGCAAGGACAGTAAAACAAGATACATTTCGCCTTGTGGTGACATTTCACAAATCCCCATAATGAATGTGTCTATTTGTCTATTTTGGGCTTGGGATTAGGTTAGAAGTAGGGTTGCACGATTTGGATAAAATTTTGAATCGTGATTTCTTTGACAAAAATTGTAATTACGGTTATGATTTGCGATTTTCAAACATGGGCGTCAACTATGGAGGACCAAGCCTGCCAGAATTAGAAATGAATAAATAGGTGTATCAATAAATATGTTTATACGCAAAAATCTAATTATCAATGTATTCATGAATATTATTTGCCCATTTATTTAATTCCTTCATCATTCATTTCTGTATTTATTTATTTTTATATTCATTTCCATATTCATGTATTTCTGTATATGTATTTCTGTATTTTTTTGTTTCTGTATTTATTTATTTATGTATTTCCTTGTCCTTAAGCTAATTGAGGGGGCGGGACTTTAACAGTCTGATGTAGCAATCAAGCCCAAAGCGGCAGATAGAATCAGACAGTGAGGACGGTGAGTGCTGTTTTATATCCTTGGCACATCCCCATGTTGCCAATCACTATTCCTAGTTTAAGCACATGCATCGTTTGTGCATGTGTGACATGAATAAGGTATTGAAAAACCGAGAGGAGTTTTCGGAAAAACACAACGTCGACTTCGCCAAGTGAATAGGCTACAAGAAGTGTCTTTGCGTGTCTGTCCCAGGAGTCCTTGCATTGAAATGGCTTCATTTCAGTGCCAGTGCATAGGACCAGACTTGTAATTTAACCAATCTTTTCTAACCCAAAACTTCTCTCCGTTTGGACCTATGTACTGATGTTGAAATCAACTCGTTATCCCCATCAGAACCTCCATGAGAGACCCTCAAAGACGTGCCATTTTTGTAGCCTATTCACTTGGAGAAAAGGACCTTCTCATTTTCCAAAAACTCCTCTCGGTTTTTCTATAGGCTAACTGGCATACATTTGCACTGGTCAAAGTAGTACTTTGATCTGTAGTACGTTGACCAGTGCTCACTGCTATCTGGGATTGTTGTAATTTAATAATTGAATTATAAAATACTTTATAATATCTTTGCATCAGTCTAGTATAAGACACAATCTGCATTCATCAAGAATAAAATTTCATCCAGTTAAGTTTTTAATCATAAATGTGACCGTGTCAGTTCGTAGAGGAACGCCTTCATCTTTTTCTATACATGATAAGACATCCAGTTATAAATCTCAGTATATTGTGTGGGTGATAACTTTTAAACTAGGAGTCCTTGCATTGAAATGGGTTAATTTCAATGCCAGCCCATAGGACCAGACTTGTAATTTAAGCTAGCATATTTTCCCAGAACTCCTCTTGGGTTGGACCTATGCACTGACGTTAAAATCAACTCGTTATCCCCATCAGAACATCCGGGAGAGACCCTGAACAATGCGCCGTTTTTGTAGCCTATTTATTCACTTGAAGAGAAGGACCTCGTCATTTTCCAAAAACTCCTCTCGGTTTTTCTATAGGCTAACTGGCATACATTTGCTATGCTACATTTGCTCTGCTGGGATTGTTGTAATTTAATAATTAAATTCCTTATAGTATATAATATCTAAGCATCAGTCTAGTATAAGACGCAATCTGCATTTATCACGAGAATAAAATTTCATCCATTTAAGTTTTTGCCAGACCGCGTAAGCGGAGCTGGCCAAGAAGAGCAAATATCTCTTATTGAGTGAGTGAGTGACCGACCGACCGACCAACTGACCAACCCTAGTTAAATAGCTTACTGGTTAGAGACTCGGCCTTTCACGCAAGCGACCGGTGTTCGAGTCTCGCCGCCAACATGAATTATGCATTAGGATTTGATCAGGATAGACAAAAACTTCGCTGGCTACAACCTTCAGTAGCTACGTTATAGTAAGCCTAAAATAAAACTGTTTACGGTTATATTGCGACTATTTCTGGTGGATTTTCGAAGTATGTATCCGTGCATGCTTTCTGGGGTAATAGCCTATGGATCACAACACCTTGCGCAGTAAAAGAGGAGGGGTTTCCATGATATCCATATTGATAGCTATTGTATTAATGTCATTCACGAATGATAGAAAAACGTACGTTTTGCCATGAAATTAAATAGCTTTGACAGTGTAAAGTTCATCTTCAGTCTCGCTAGCAATTGCTAAATTCTTTTGACTATTCCAAGTAATAAGTAGTTACTTGTAGGCCTATTACTGGCTAATAAAAGCCATACAGTTCATTGATGCTATTTGTTGTAGAAGTAAACTTAATACGAAACGTTAATCAGTTTAACACAATGATTAATGGTGTCTAGCTAAATATTCAAACTTGGCATGATGTTAATGTGTGACAAAATGATCTAATGTCGAGACGCAGTTTTCTGACACGGTACTTTGTCTCCACGTTATTTCAGAAAAAATGTAATGGCTGGGATAAAAGAGGCATTTGGAGACTATATGGAGGTGGACTGTCTACCAGCAAGCCCTTTGGTCTTGCGGGATTATTCCTGACCTTCAAAGTTTTGACACCTCAGACACTCCAATTTTTGTCTGTCTGAAATATTTATCCACTCAGTACTTTTCAGCTGTCGCACAACAATATATATCCACTCTGTAATACCATGAATCTCATATATTTAAGAGAATAATTGTATTACGCGACCCTTTTAGACTGTTATTGTTTTCTAAACAAACAAACCAGCCACGGAGTGATTGGAGTCATTTTTTTGTTGTAGGTCAATCAATCAATCAATCAAATTTATTTATAAAGCCCTTTTTACATCAGCAGTTGTCACAAAGTGCTTTTACAAAACACCCGGCCTTAAAACCCCAAGGAGCAAACAACAGTAGTGTTGAATTTCAGTGGCTAGGAAAAACTCCCTAAGAAGGCCGAAATTTAGGAAGAAACCTAGAGAGGACCCAGGCTCAG
>JACXGI010014776.1:0-18487 GCA_016801175.1 Esox masquinongy | reverse complement strand
ACCCCTCTGAGCCTGGGTCCTCTCTAGGTTTCTTCCTAAATTTCGGCCTTCTTAGGGAGTTTTTCCTAGCCACTGAAATTCAACACTACTGTTGTTTGCTCCTTGGGGTTTTAAGGCCGGGTGTTTTGTAAAAGCACTTTGTGACAACTGCTGATGTAAAAAGGGCTTTATAAATAAATTTGATTGATTGATTGATTCCCAATGTGAGAATATTCACCTCCCAAAATACTGTCTACTATTACTATGTTTCACAGAGGTCATTGATTTATAATGCACATGATAAACAAAATGGAACCCCTTTGGATAAACAGCAATTTCATTGTTCATTTTAATTTAAGTTGACAGCTGTTGTTAACGAAGCATGTGACATGCACTGTCAAGAAAAACACACACTCCAAAAGAGGAGGGAAACTGGAGGAAAGTTCACAAAAAGGATCAGTTTTAAAATAAATTTAAATTATATTTCCTTTTTAGGAGTTAGAATGGTTGATGGATTATACATGTCCTGAGGAGTATTAAAATACAATCATGCTTTTAAGGGCACACTTTTTTTCAAATGGTCAAATAAACTCACAGACTGGTCATGGGTACTGAACAGAATCCTACAGCTACTACCAGCGTGAACCCCCTCACAGTTATGCTTTTACTTTTCAGTATTTCAAGTGTGTGGACACAATTATCAATTGGATCAATTATTAGAGACAAGAAATAACCATTGTTATGGCAGGTTTGAATGATTCATGATTGCCATTGTCTTTAATGCATTTGGTCTCAAACCCAAAATGCCAATAAAAGATGCTTAATGAGAGTAACCTGTTTTTTTTGGGAGGTTTTAAATGAATCCCAGCTGAAGTATAATTACCAGAGTAAACAACTGACAATCTAATTATACAATGTTTCTTTTACTGGGAAACTGTGATTTCAATTGCATCGCATGATCTCAAAGTTGTAGTAAACTGATTGAGAACCGCAGTGGTTAAATACAATGGTATAGAGAAGAAATTGGATTGCGTAGGAAAATTGGTTAGATCTCGTCTGCAATTTGGCTCAGTAATTACATGTTTTCAAAAGAGGAAATTGGAATAGTGACTTTAAAATGTCTTCTGCAATATGGACATACTTTACAAGGTGTAGATTAGCTATTTCAGTAGTAAAATGATTGTCAATTAATAAACCACTCAAAAATACATTTCATGTAGATTACAGTAGTTCTCAAGAATCATCTAACCTGAAAACGAAAAAGTTATTTTGAAAAAAGCATTAAGTTATGCAATGCAGAATAAATATATAATGTGATTGCTATACAGTTACTGTTAGATAGAACTGACAGTTTACTGGTTTGTGATGGTTAAAAGCTGCGAAATGTCACAACCTAATCAAATTGGCAATTTAGCTTTTTGAATCCTATTAATAAAAGAATTTGCCTGATGGAGTAACAGTCCAGTTGTGACATGCAAAATTAAGAAATGGCTAAAAAAAAACAACTTTCATATGGATCAGAGGACAGCGATCAAGAAATAGGCTGGACTACACAGGCAGTAGAAACTTTGGTGTGACAGTCATAATAGCATGTCAGATGTATGCATGAACACCATGAAGGTATTTTTTTGTGAAATTTACTGTCTATATCCTATGCACACTAAGATTGAAACACTAAGATTGTGGTTCAATAGGCTCTACAACATAATATAACCTTTTCTTCTCTTTAATCTACTACGCTTGAACTGGGAGCCAAGATACCCTTTCACTTTCAATTACACTTAATGGTTGAAAACACACACCTCCAATGTTGTATCTGTCATATTGGACTATCCCAGAACTTCCTCACAGATGCTGACGACCTATTGAGAGCATACTGTCAGGTTGCATCACTGCCTGGTACGTCAAGATAAACCACTGCCAATCTATTCGCTCTTTAGAGTGTGGTGAGGTCATCCCAACGCACCAACAGGGACATGCTGTCTGACTACGGACATCCTACCGCCAGCTAATTGAATGAGATGCGTGTCAATTGAGACGATGGCCATGCACTATTCAAATTAATTACAGGGGCGTAAAAAACGGTGGTACGCCACTGATTTACATACAAATATTATAATATAATTTCTTGGTAGAAATTTTTATTTTAGTTACATTCTGCCAAATGAAGCTAGCTAGTTAAATTTAGCTAGCTAATCTGTAGTGTAGTAAATGGGCAAAAATAGCCTATGAGTAGCTAGGTAACTTTTTTGTGCTGATTATAATATGCTGATTAGCCTATATATAAGTAATAACGTTATTTGACAAAAACGTTACTACTGATGTTTGATTGCTAAATAATCCGTTCATATAGGCCAGCGATCAGCGAAATACTTCCCTTGTGATGAAAAGGGTCTAGCCAGTATTCTCACCACTATTGTGGGCTGGCTCCTGTAGCTTCGCTTGTTAATTTCAGGGTTGCTTAGTCAGTTTTTATTGAAGCAATAAATCAATTGTGGATGGCAAATGTGCCATCTAAATAGATTTTTTTTTAAAGAAAGTTAGTAGCCTGCAGCGATAGCGCTATAAGGGGAGGAGTGGGTTTGAATGCGAGCTGGTGTTGCAGTAATTCATTTTCAGTTCCACAAGGTGGGAGAAAAGTAGGGATATCTTCTAAAATTTTGCATTGTGTGTCAAGTCTTTATAACAGTGTTTCATTTGTGAATGAGTTTCTGAATATAATAGAAATAATTAAATGGTTTAACCATTGAGCTATGGGCTGGACTGTGGTCAATCAGTATGTAAAAGTTAGGCCAGGAACGCTCATTTTACTGCTCATGATGAACAAAGGTATGTTGACAAGATTAAATCACCGAATTGGAAAACCTAGCTAACTAAACAGGTTACTGTCAAAACGAACTAGCTAATGCAACTTATATTGGAAATCAGTCTGTAGATCAACATTTCCTTGCTTTATGCTAGTTTTGGTCAGTTGTGTCTGTACAGGCTACAGCTGACACGGGTGTGCGAGGAAACAACTGTCAGCTGGCGTAATGAGAACTGATAATAATGTAGCAGCTACAAGCAGTAGCAAGCTAGCTATCTAACTGGGTAATGTATTTCACCGTGTATGTGGTGCATTGTTAGCCCCATCTCTTTATGAATTGCTTGGTAAACCAACGTTAGCTATCTTAGCAAATCATGCTAGCTTTTGTTACATTGTTAAACTTGGTGAATACTGACCACTGGCGTAAGAAACTCCTAGTTACTAGTTGTAAATTGTCAAAACGATGCAATTTCTTATCTAAGAATGTTAACATTTTTACAGATTTATCGTTAAAAATGTATGTAGTTTCAGCCTGTGTTAAGCAATGGACGTATTGCAGTGGTCATAGCCTCCAACCCGGTGTGTGACATCATTTGGAATATGTTTACCATATTGAATACTATATAAACATAATGTTTGCTTTAAATGTTGCCGATTTGTTAAACAATTGTACATTTTGTATTGCTCAAAATGTTGGAACAGTGTCAAGGGCGGTAATGTGTGTTGCAAAGCAGACGGCCGCGGGTTCGCTACCCCGCACCACCTTGGGAGCGGACCGACAGCAGAGAAAGAATAACTGTTGAGCAGCACCACGTTGACAACGAGCTATACAAAAGGTACCCTTAGATGGCAGTTGTGCCATCTAAGGCACCCTTTTGTATTAGCTTAAACATTTAGAAGGTTGTCATGAAGGCATTCACGTGTGTTACGATGCAGAGTACCGCAAGTTTGAGTCTAGTGTGGGGCCAAAGCATAGGACATAACTGCTACCAGGGGAGATGACGGACCAAATGGAACTATAATTCCCATCTATTCTTTATATATACACACACACAGCTCCGGAAACAAAAAAACAGGCAAGCCTAGTTCAGCCGGACCGCAATAGAAAGAATTGCCCTCTTGAGATTTGAACACAGGTCACCCACATGAAAGGCTGTGTCGCTAACCGCTACACCACAGAGCCCTACATTTGATGGGTGTCAGTATAGCCACTTGTGTCTATGAACAAATCTTCTTTAGCCACTGGCCGTTTCAACAGCTAATTGGCCATTCGTGAATGATATTGAAACAGTTAAACGTTTCTTACTAAGTTTACCTCCACCACAAATAGCATCTATGAACTGTTAGATTTTGCCACTGGCTGTTTGAACAGCTTATTAGCCAGTAATAGGCTTTACCAGTATCTACTAACTTACTGGAATAGTAATAGGATTTGAGCAATTGCTAGCGAGTCTGCCAAAGCTATTTCATTTCATGGCATAAGAACGTATTTTTTCTTTCATGGCATAACAACATACTTTTTTCATTCATGAATGACATTGATACAATAACTATCAAGAAAGGTGACGAAAACTAACCTTTTCATCAAGTGAAACGACGAGAGAACTGTGGAAATAAAATAATAAAATGTCGTTGTTCACAATAGATTCAAACTTGACCCTTCCACGTGAGAGGCACTGTCTTTAACCTCAACGCTACGGCATTAGGCATTTCACCAGTCGCTAAACACTATTGATTATTGTGTTAAACTGACTAACGTTTCTTATTAAGTTTACCTCCACCACAAATAGCGTCTATGAACGGTTAGCTTTTGCCACTGGCCGTTTGAACTGCTTATTAGCCAGTAATAGGCTTACTGGTATCTACTAACGTCTTAGGAATAATCATAAGAATTGAGCAATTGCTAGCGAGACTGAAGATGAACTTTTCCATGCCAGAAACAGTCGCAATATAACCGTATACAGTTTTAGTTAAGGCTCACTGTAACGTAACTACTGTAGCCTATGTTGTAGCCAGCAAATGTGTTTGTCTATCCTGACCCAAAATGCATGCACGGATGTGTACTCCGAAAATCCACCAGAAACAGTCGCACTATAACCGTAAACTGTTTTATTTCAGGCTTACTATAATGTAGTCACTGGAAGTTTTAGCCAGCGAAGTTTTCGTCTATACGGAATAATTCATAATGCGTACTTAGCTTCGCCTGTGAGGAGATACGATCTCGGGACCTATAGTTCGCAGGGCCGAACTATAGGTCTAACCACTACGCTATTTAACAAGGGCTAGTCAGTCAGGCACTCAGTCAGTCACTCACTCAGTAAGAGACATTCGCTCTTCTTAGCCGGCTCCGCTTACGCGGTCCGGCAAAAATTAAGAGACCACTCACCCTTTTCAAGAAAAAGGTGCAGTGGTCTCTTAATTTTTTCTGGAGCTGTAGATGAGTTTTGGTTTTACTGAAAATAATAGTTTGTTAGTTGTGATTTGATCATCTACAGTTGAGCGTGTAAAGATAGCTGAAGTAACAAAACATTAATAAAATGGAACATATATGACAGCCGCTCAGAAGAGAAAAGAAAATCAAGAGATGTTAAACATTAATTCAGCTCCGGAAAAAATTAAGAGACCACTGCAACTTTTTCTTTCCTTTCCAAAAAAGTTGAAAAGAAAAGTTTTGAGTGAGGAAAAGAAGCGTTCAATTTGCAGTGGTCTCTTAATTTTAACCCTTCTGTTCTTCACTCAAAACCTTCTTTTTCGACTTTTTTGGAAAGGAAAGAAAACGGTGCAGTGGTCACTTAATTTTTTCCGGAGCTGTATAACATGTGTCCTTGACAAACTTATAAAGTTTCTGACCCGCAGCAGCATGAGAACATTGATAGATAGACCTATCTTTACAGACATTACCATAAAGAGAAACATAATGAGTTTCTTGTGTAAACATTTTTAAATGTTCATGTACATTTAGTACTTTTTTTTACAGCCTAGTTGCATGTTATTTCATTCGGTATTATTTAAATGCTTGATTTTTCTGGCAGCCTAGGGGTTGTCGCAGATGTTTAAATGTTTCTGTATAGGCTATTTGTATATACTTTTATTCAATTGTATATGTTTTATTTAAAAGGCATAGCCAATATGTAATGTATTTTATATTGCTTAGTGTTTGTTACATTTTCAAGTAGAAAATTTAAGTTGGTAATAGGTTTCACTCAAATCATACAGAGTAGACAAGGCCTTACTAACCCAATGGGCTACAGGGGCTGCAGCCCAGGGCCCCGCAATCAAGATTGCCAATAAAATTTTGTTAATGTCATTTAATATTGGTTTTTATGTTGACTGGCCTTTATCCTTTTAGCTTCTCCATATTGTATTTTTTTGTGTCCCAACGTCCCATCTGCATAGCAGGCTACCAAATATTGGTTGTTGTCTGCTGATGATTTTGAAAGTGTCAAATAATGCGTCAGTCCGAGAGTATGAGAATGGCTCTCAAAAGCGTAAATTTGCACAAGGAAAATCACAAAGAACACAAGAAATTAATACACTTTTTCAAGAAGCCTGCTAGTATTAGCAGTAATAGAACAGGAGTACGGGAGAGTGTGCCGCGGCCTGCGAACAACACACCTGTTTGTGAGAATGATGTCAATTGAATATGACCTGTTGCACCAGTTAGATATGTAAGAATTTTATCATTGCTTTTCTACACTTACGGACTCATGAATAGTGATTCCAAACTCCCTCATATTGTTTGTTCTTTGTGTGGAGCAAGTTACTACTGCACAAAATACTAACATGAATTAAGTGGCTGGACTTTTCAGAATTGGTGCCAGGTGAGATGTGGGAACTATTGGGACATCAGATAGGACTAGATCTGAACTTATCAAGTAAAGTTACTGGGGCTTGCTTTTACACCTTCAAAGTAAGTTTTAGCTGGTTCTTTGTTATAGCAAACTTTGAACAAGTATACATTTTTAAAGTATGGAAAGTCTTTGAAAACTGATATCCATGTTTGTATAAAAGTAGCAAAAAATGTTGGTATGCTTACTCCAGTCGGCGTATCTTGTTTGGTAAAATACTTGAATTGGGGAGAAGTATAGGTACATATAAGTACATCCATGTCTGTGTATCTGTTTCAGAAAGTATATTCCATTGGAGTTGTTTTTGAAAAGTTGCAAAAAATCCTGTTCCTATGGTCACTGCATTATGTTGAGTGTGGTTAGAGGTATTTTTGTATTTTTTTCAGATTTAAATAGCTGAGAAGTAGAGGAATATATGAAATACTCATACTGTTTGTCAGTCTTGCTGGGACAGTGGGTTAAAGGGATAGTTTGTCCAAAAATCATATTTTTCTCAAAGTCTACTCATCAAAAGAGAATATAGTCATTTTTTCAAATAATCCATTATTGAACTCAGTAATTAGCGTTATTAGCATCGTCCAAATTCATGAATGGAAACAGTTCGTCCCACTATCGCAAAGCTGCATTGCACGCGGAAAACTACTCCAAAACACTTCAAAATACATTCAGTAATCTGTCGCGGAATCATAGATTTTTTAAAACTGTACACTGAAGAAACAGCCGACAGAATTGTCTGAATTCAAACTGGCACTAGCGAACTATTTACTATTGCCACCAGGCACTAGCAAACTATTTCCTATAGCCACCAGACACAGCTGTTTGGTGGCTATACTATTTCCTATAGCCACCAAACAGCTTCTGTTCTTCGGCAATGAGTCATCAAGGTGAGCATGAACTTTAACCTCAACAAGCAATGCGAAGATAGGTTGCTTCACCTAGCTGGCCCATTTTTGTCGGTGGACATCAGAATAATATTTGTAATTGTGGAAAATGCCATGGTGATAAGACAGGTACATGGGACGTGGAAGAGGACACTTGAAGTTTCACTCAATGCCATATCTGTAATGTCTGTTCACAATTCCATCTCTCAACCCCATCTCCAGACATATAGCCTCCGGATCCCAATCACAACGAATGCCGCACTCCTCCCAGCTCCAAATCACCAAAATACTAAGTTCAAGAGTTGGTGATATCTTTCTAACGTTATTTGATCATAGCATGCCTTCCGTGCTTATGATTTAGCTTATCAGTCTGTATTATTGCTATATTTTAGCTTTATATATTTGTTAAAGCTGAAGGATGTAACTTTCAAAGCAGGAAGTATTTCTGCCTCATTTTCCCAGAAATATCGTCTGTCGCTGGTGTGACGTCAGTTCACTCTTAAAGCCCCACACGTTTATCTGGGCACTTTACTTAGCTCATCTAAAAAAAATCTTCATCGACCAGGTGAGTCGACATACGATTATTTTAATTATATACTAAAAAAATCATTAAACGAAATGTATCTGATGTAGCATACATAGGAAACGTGAGAATAGCCAGCTACTGACTACTCTAACTCGCCTTGGGAATGTTTTCCGATTACAGTACTACTAGCTGGGCTAGTAAACAAAGCAAACAGCAAGTACAGACGGCAGCTCGCCTTTTTATCCCCAGAAAGTTAGCTAGTTAACCAAATTGGCCAATCGTTTTTGCCTGGTAATTAATTATAGCCAATTACTAACAACAGTATGAGGTTATTCTAGGCAGCTAACATTGTCCTTGTTGGCAAGCTGACGTCATTAGAAGCTGGTAGTAGTACCAAAACCTGCGAACAATGTTTGCTGGATAGATCAATGTACAGTCAGCAACTATAGCCATGTCTGCTCTGTCTGTATAGCTAGCCACATTAACACCAATAGGCAATTACTAACAACATTGTCATATTATACTGTTAAGTATTATTCAATTTTTTTGACATTTTAAATGTGATTTAGGAATAGAAAGTATATTCGCTTATCAAACTTGTGTTCAGGGCGGCAGAGGTACAGCATTACAATATGTTAGATCGCAGTTGATTGCTATACAACAGTAATCGGTCTGCGTTTCACCTGTTTATGTGTATTATGCTGTGTTGGGTAGTATTGTAAATATAAGCATGCTCATTCTAAACCTTTGTTCTTGATTTAGGTGTGGTGAACCTCAACAAGATGCCCTGGGTTGTAAGGGAAGAAATTTGTGTCCCATTTGCAGAGTGCTTTTTTGAAAGACTGTGTGGGATACTCCAGTAACGGGAAGCATGGGGTTCTCTGGGGATATTTTATGGATCCCTGATTTCCTGGACAGTGCCCAGAAAGTCAGTTTTAGGGCAGGAGAGTGGACTGTGTATTAGGCTTTTTTATCGTTTATATCAAGTTATCTCATTGAGCTAATATCTCTTGTTAATGCACATTAAAACATTTTTAACAGTTAAGAGTATTAAGAGTTGATTTGGTATTGACATTGAATGCTTGGGAAATTGTTTGTCTGATCATTTTGGCATATCTGTGCAAATGATATAATGATTGTCAATGTACAACAAAAAATTGGTATGGCCTTTTAAGAGTTTTGAGTTAGGATGGTAAAAACATGTGAAACAAATTTGTTTTGGTGTCTAGCTTAAACAACAGAGATATTGTTGGTAAGCTAATACTAGTAATGTACATGTAATATTCATAGTCAATAACATTACAGAATGTTTAGTTGGGATAGCCATAACATAGGAAACTGTTTTATGTCTATCTTAAGTGATTCTATAGATATTGTTAGTGGGTTGAATAATACTATTTAACTATGCTAATGTATTCTAAGTCATTTTATAATTTAGATGTAGCCTTCACATGTACTGTTTTTAATTGTATTATGTGTAAGTTGGGCTGCACGAGTTGGTTAAAATATTGAATAGCATTTTCTTAGACAAATATTGCAATTGCGGTTGATTTGATATTTTCATACATGGGTGTAAACAGTGTAGATAATCTCACTTAAAAATATAGATCATGGCCTACATAGAATAATCACGCTATTGTGTATGGGACATTATATTGGTGCCACTCGGTAGCTTGAAGCGTACGTCTTCTGCATGCTATTGCACTTTATTTCTTAGGAGCAGTACACTGTATACAGAGGTTTTTCAGATGCGGGCCTGGGACCATCTGATATGGTAGGAATTCATCCGCGATCCAGATTATAAGAATAGCAATGTGTTAATGCAAAAAACATCAGCTTTAATTCTTACTATGTGGGCCATTCTACGAAATGGGTGCTCTTTGTGTCCCTCTGATATATTTGCATATAATATTGACTATGTTCAAGTTAAGCATTTATACTTTAAAGGTTTCATTATGAGTTTGTTTCTCTTAATAGAAGATGCAAATTAATAATATAATGCCATAATTAAGCAATAAAAACATTTGTAGAACTTTTGAAATACTAATTTTGACCTGTCCCGCGGCATAGTTGTTTAACTTCTGATAGCCATTTAAGTACAAAGAATTTTATGTTAATAAACAAAATGCATTAGTAAAAGTTACATATGTCCTTTTCTTAAAATATATATTTCAAGACTGGCATATTAATAATTTACTTAAAAAGATCATTTATTTGTGTTCCTACATCTTCCATCAACTCTGATACTTTGATGGAAACCCTCCTGGTTTCATGTTGGACTGTGACACACACACATGACTCAGGAAGTGACATCATCTGCCTCTTGGAAACAGCAAAGCCTGAGGTGAAGTGTCTCTTTCAATTATTAACTTTTTCTCATATTTTTCTATGTTTGACAGAGGGGTCCAAGCTCAATATGTCAACCCTGTTACCCTGAATTCAAATAGTAAAACAATTAAATGTTTCATTTCAAGATTATTGTTAAAAACTACAAAATAACTGTCATCAGTGCTGACCTTGTGGTCTCATTAACTGCATCACATGGCTAGCAATGGGTAGTTGAGGCCTAAATCGTCAACCCTGTTACTATCAACCTTGTTTCCTTTTTTAATGGTAACAGGGCTGACATAATAGTAACAGGGTTCACAAACAATATTACGTTTTAACAGCTCTATGCAATTAGGAGAAATGTATTGATTAATCTACTTGCATCTTCAATAGAATGGCTCTACCCTGGTATCATTTTGGCCATCGAAGAGGGAAATGCACAGGTCAAATGCACGCACCGTGGCGGAAACAACAGATTCTTCTGGCCAGCTCGGGAGGACATGATTTGGTACCTTTTTGATGACATTACCAGATTAATCCCTGCTCCCCGGTCAGTTACGGAGTGTCTCATGGAGATTCAAAACGAAATATGGGCAACAATGAATGAGTAAAATGAATGACTAAACATATCTGGATAGTGCAATGGCACAAAGCCTTCTTGCGTTAAAAAATTGCACCTTTTTGAAGGGTAACATCAAGATAATTTGCTTCAAGAGAAACCTGAGATTATTTGAGACTATTATTATGAGATTTCCCATTATTGATTCTGTTCTGTTACATTATTTCATGTAACAGTAATGTTTACTGTTACATGAAATGTTTAATGTTAGATGATTGTGGGAGGGAAAGGTGTATGGACACATTCTAACCTCGTATACATTAATGAGTTTGTTGTTTTAATACTTTGTTATTTACTTAAAATATTTACTTATGAGAATTGTTGTCTGTGCCTCTCATAAGAGAAAAGTCAGAATGGTAGCATTTTCTTGTATTTTTATTGTTTTAGGGTTGACTAAACCTAATAAACATATTTTTTCATCCACCTGTCCGGCTCAATTGTGACCCTTTTGAATAGGACTAGATCTTATTTAAAAGTACTCAATCTGTATAGTGTGGCTAAATCTGAAGTATCAAAAGATTTTAAAAAGTTTTTCATTAAAAAAAGAAATCCCTGACAATAATATTTGCCCATCCCCTCAACCCTGTAACTAGTGTCAACCCTGTTACTGAAGTTTAAGCCCTATTACTGGCATGTTTTCTGGATATAATTATTAGAATTTGGAAGTAAATGACTTACAAACTTACATAAAATTGTAAAAAAAAGTGAAAGGCCAATTAGTCAGTGAGATTTAAAGTTACAGATCTAAAATGTTAGTAATTTGTTGAAAAACACAAGGGCTTTAGAGTATAAATAGCAAGTTCTTGGTTAAATATTTGAAAAAAAGTATTTTCTTAAGTGTTAGTACAGTGAGGGAAAAAATTATTTGATCCCCTGCTGATTTTGTACATTTGCCCACTGACAAAGAAATGATCAGTCTATAATTTTAATGGTAGGTTTATTTGAACAGTGAGAGACAGAATAACAACAAAAATATCCAGAAAAACGCATTTCAAAAATTTTATAAATTGATTTGCATTTTAATGAGTGAAATAAGTATTTGATTCCCTCTCAATCAGAAAGATTTCTGGCTCCCAGGTGTCTTTTATACAGGTAACGAGCTGAGATTAGGAGCACACTCCTAAAGGGAGTACTCCTAATCTCAGTTTGTTACCTGTATAAAAGACACCTGTCCACAGAAGCAATCAATCAATCAGATTCCAAACTCTCCACCATGGCCAAGACCAAAGAGCTGTCCAAGGATGTCATGGACAAGATTGTAGACCTACACAAGGCTGGAATGGGCCACAAGACCATCGCGGAAACAACAGTTGGTGTGGTTATTCGCAAATGGAAGAAACACAAAAGAACTGTCAATCTCCCTCGGTCTGGGGCTCCATGCAAGATCTCACCTCGTGGAGTTGCAATGATCATGAGAATGGTGGGAAATCAGCCCAGAACTACACGGGAGGATCTTGTCAATGATCTCAAGGCAGCTAGGACCATAGTCACCAAGAAAACACACTACGCCGTGAAGGACTGAAATCCTACAGCGCCCGCAAGGTCCCCCTGCTCAAGAATGCACATGTACAGGCCCGTCTGAAGTTTGACAATGAACATCTGAATGATTCAGAGGAGAACTGGGTGAAAGTGTTGTGGTCAGATGAGACCAAAATCAAGCTCTTTGGCATCGACTCAACTCGTCGTGTTTAGAGGAGGAGGAATGCTGTCTACGACCCCAAGAACACCATCCCCACCATCAAACATGGAGGTGGAAATATTATGCTTTGCGGGTGTTTTTCTGCTAAGGGGACAGAACAACTTCACCGCATCAAAGGGACGATGGACGGGCCATGTACCGTCAAACCTCCTTCCCTCAGCCAGGGCATTGAAAATGGGGCGTGGATGGGTACTCCAGCATGACAATGACCCAAAACACATGGGCAAGGCAACAAAGAAGTGGCTCAAGAAGAAGCACATTAAGGTCCTGGAGCGGCCTACCCAGTCTCCAGACCTAAATCCCATAGAAAATCTGTGGAGGGAGCTGAAGGTTCGAGTTGCCAAATTTCAGCCTCGAAACCTGAATGACGTGGAGAAGATCTGCAAAGAGGAGTGGGACAAAATCCCTCCTGAGATGTGTGCAAACCTGGTGGCCAACTACAAGAAACGTCTGACCTCTGTGACTGCCAACAAGGGCTTTGCCACCAAGTCATGTTTTGCAGAAGGGTCGAATACTTACTTCACTCATTAAAATGCAAATCAATTTATAACATTTTTGACATGCATTTTCTGGATTTTTTTGTTTTTATTCTCTCACTGTTCAAATAAACCTAGCTTTAAAATAATAGACTGATCATTTCTTTGTCAGTGTGCAAATGTACAAAATCAGCAGGGGATCAAATCATTTTTTCCATTAATGTAATTTCAAAATAGCAATTATACACAAAGGTGTGTTTTAATAATCATTAATATGTTGGATTTCTGTTAGTCATTTGTTTTAACTTTTTTAAATACTTATGCAAAGTTTGGTAACAGGGTTGACATCAAGTACAACATTGTGTTAATTAATCTTTAATAAAGATAAACATAAAACATCCTGAGATGGCACGATACATTTATGACATAGTTAAACATGTCCTCTCTACAACAGAATGCCAAAGAGCCCCCTAAAAAGAATTTGAAAAAACAACTTTCAAAAGTGAAATTGCACCCGTTTCGTAGAATGACCCACGTAGATGTCGCAATAATTTTGTTGTGCGGGGTGACGCTGTGTTATTCAATGCATTTGATAAAGAAACTTTGAATTTCTGGATTTCCTTTGAATCAACGTCTGTCTGATCATATCTTGACCACGCTATTTGCCTGTTCCCGGGATTTTTGGTTTGATGTTAAATTCTACCCGCTCTGCAATTGGGACAATATATCTGTCTCTCCTGAGACATATTGGGGGAATCAATGGAGCGACTTCCCCAACGAGACATACAACGTTTGCGAGAAACAATTTACAGAGCATCGTGACCTACGCTCACTTAGAAGAGGACTAAAGGTGAATGCAATTCCATCAAGTTACCCAGTTCAATCCGTAGAGACAAGACAGATTGTAAGTAATACTTTTGATTGTTATGTTATAATACACAAAGTTCACATAGCCTCCTGATATTCTGGGCAAGGGTTGGGGATTAACATGTTCACAATCTTTAGCTGCTGGGCAAGCTTCTATTCGGTCTATTCATTATCTGTGTATTATGGTTAGAACAAGTAAGGCTCTATCGACCCCCAAAAATGTACTCCTGCTCGTATTCAGAGTCAGTCGTAATATATAGCCTATGCATTTTCCTTTCTCTCTCAAGCAAATAAAGTTTGACGGTCCGAGGTGAATATCAAAGACGAAATTGGTAACTTGCTTTCTGGCTAGCAAATACTAACTTTCGTTTACTGTGTATACACTTACTCTTCTATCAACACTTGGATTGATATAATTGTGAACAAAGGAAGTACCCGTTTATTTGAAATTAAAAATATATTCCGAAAATTAAAACTTTATTTCGAGGAACACAACATCGTCATGTTCTTTGAAATAAACAATACCACTTTGTTTTAGAGTAATTTTCCACTTGCAATGCAGCTTTGCTATATTGGGACAAACCGTTTCTATTCATGAATTCTGACGATGCTAATAACGCTAATTACAGCCTGGGACAGAGTAAATATGATTCTGTGTCTTCAGGATCCTCTTTTGATGAGTAGACCTTGAGAAAAAATATGATCTTTGGACGAACTATCCCTTTAAACGGCAGCTGTTTGGGAAATATTGCCAAAAAATGCATTGCTATGGTTACTGCGGTTGCAGTGTCTCGAGTTTGGTAAGAGATTTTTTTTTCTGATTTGAATAGGTGAAAAGTATAGGTACATTTAAGTAAATGCATGTTCATGTATCTAGTTCAGAAAGTGCTTTCCATTGGCACTGTTTTTGAAATGTAGGGAAAAATCCTGTTGTTATGGTTACTCTGGTTGAAGTAGCTCGAGTTTGGTTATATCTTTTTATTTTTTTCAGATTTAAATAGCTGACAAGCAGAGGAATATATAAAATGATTGTACTTTTTCTCTATCTTGCTGGGAAAGTGGGTTAAACGGCAGTAGTTTGGGAAATAATAATGCAAAAAATCAGTTCACTATGGTTACTGCGGTTGCAATATGTTGAGTTTGGTAACAGATATTTTCATATTTTTTTCTGGTTCTTGTAGGTGAAAAGTAGAGGTGCATTTAGGTAAAGCTGTGTTTGTGTATCTGCTTCTGAAAGTACTTTCCATTGGAGCTGTTTTTGAAAAGTAGGAAAAGATCCTGTTGTCATGGTTACTCCGGTTGAAGTACTGTAGCTGGGGTTTGGTAAGAGATACTTTCAAAATTCTTTCTGGTTTAAATAGCTGAGTATATCTACATTTAATTTCCTACATGTTGTTGGTTGTCATTCAGAAAGTACTTTCCATTGGAGCTGTTTTTGAAAAGTTGGAAAAAATCCTGTTGTGATAGTTACTCCGGTGGAAGTAGCTTGAGTCTGGTTAGAGGTATTTTTCTATTATTTCTGATTTTAAATAATTGTACTTTTTCTATATCTTGCTGGGAAAGTGGGATAAACAGCAGCTTTTTGGGAAATATTGCTGAAAATCGGGTTGCTGCGGTTGCAATATCTCAAGATTGGTAAGGGATATTTTTATACTTTTTTCTGATTCTTGTATATGAAACATAGAGGTACATTTAGGTAAAGCCATGTTTGTGTATCTGATTCAGAAAGTACTTCCATTGGAGCTGTAAGTGAAAAGTAGGAAAAAATCCTGTTGTCATGGTTACTCCGGTTGAAGTAGCTTGAGTTTGGGAAGAGATATTTTCAAAATTCTTTCTGATTTAAATAGCTGAGAAGTATATCTACATTTAAGGTTCTCAGTGTTGGTGGGTCTGATTCAAAACGTGCTTTCATTGGAGCTGTTTTTGAAAAGTTGGAAAAAAATCCTGTTGCTATGGTTCCTCCGGGTGCAGTATCTCAAGATAAGTAGAGATATTTGTATACTTTTTTCTGATTTAAATAGCTAAGAAGTAGAGGATGTATGAAACACTAACTTTTTGTCTGTCTTGTTGGGAAAGTGGATTAAACGGCAGCTGTTTTGGAAATGTTGCTAAAAACGCATTGCTATGGTTACTGCGGTTGCTGTATCTCAAATTTGGTAAGAAAGATTTTCGTAATTTTTTCTGATTCAGATAGACAAAAACTCATCTCTCGTTTGCAAATTTGTCAAAATTGCAGATATTTGTAAAAAGTTGTATGATTTGTTCATTTTGTTCTTTAACGCTGCACGTTTTGTTCTGAATAATATTTTTTTAAATTATTTCTGATTGCAATAGCTGAGAATGTGAGAATGCTCACAATCTTTGAATTTTTTCTCTACGTGAAGGTGTAAAAGTAGGTGTTTTGTGACAACTATGACTTTTTTTAAAAACATTAGAATGTTGGAGTTTTAACAATTCAGAATTCCGAAGAATTTCCATTCTAGTTAATGAAGTTTTAAAAGTTTAATAAAAGTTAAATATTAAAAAAAATATAAAAGATATCAGAAAGTTGTATACAAGCAATCTAATCTGGACCAGTCTACATCTTTTAAAGTTTGAACGGAGTTTCTAGCTTAAACGGTTTAGGAGGAGTAGCGTGCCTAATATTATCATTATTATAAGATATGTCGAAGAACTAACCTAGGGCTTTTTGCTGCGCAAGCCCCAGTAACTATAATCCCATCTATGGTTTATATCAGAGTCATTTTTTTGCATTCCTAGTGTTAACGCTAAGAACTTTATATATTGCCTTGCAAGCAATAAACTGTATAATAATCAAACTACCTCTGTCCAGAGTGGTTAATAAAAAAATCTCTGTCCCTGACCAGTGCTGGCAAGTAGCAGACAGCAATGCCAGACCTAAGGAACTTTTTGTAAACCTACATTAACTGGATATCAGTACGAAAAATATATTCTGTTAGTCAGACATTGCTTCATAATAAACACAGAGTTAAATTTGTCTTGTAATTGATCAGGTCGAAATGCCTCATACCTGGATTTAGCCATATTGTGTATGTGATTGCGCCCGTGTGTGGAACTGTCAGCTGAGTGGCTGTCAGCTATACAGTTGTCATGGTAACGATGCTGCGTGGGAACAGTGTTGCCAGATGGGTTGGGTTCCCGCACAATTGGGCTAATTTCAGTGACAGTGTGCGGGCAAAAATGGGCTCGGGCAGGTCGATTTACAGATAGGGTTTTATAGAAAAAATAGCGTTCTTGCGGCTTTTTTGTGGAGTCCGCATGTGATTCTGTTGTTTACAGTCAATTAAATCTGGCAACCCTGCGTGGGAATGATTTGATAGAAGTGATTTTGGCTGCCTGATGGAGGCAGATTTGGTAAATGTGTACAATAGATTTCTGTGGATTTTTTCTTATTATGTTTGCTTATGTTGTGTTACTCCAGTGTTTCTCAACCATGCTCCTGGACGCCCCCCTGCCTTGCATGTTTTAGATCTCTCCCTGCCCTAAGATACCTGATGTAGCTCATGAAGGACTTGATAATGAGCTGATCATTTGAATCAGGTGTGACAGCAGGGAGAGATCAAAGCATGCAGTTTCTGGCTTCAAGAATATTAACTCCTGAGTTCAGGCTCCGTAAGGCATCTCACTGGAATTGTTATTAAGTGTAATTAAGCCATTGCCATCCAGTTGCAATCCTAACCTATAAATATGACAATTAAAGATATCGATAAAGACATCTCAATTATTGATTTCTGAAGTGTATTTCCTATGGAATAGGCTATATAAAGGTATGCCAACTCGTTTTTTGTCAGGAATAACTAGAGAAATTAAGGAAGTGCTTAGGATACTTCAGGTCACTTTATTAAGACTGATATGCGTGCACTGCCCTCCTGCTTTTCCTCACAAAAATTGATTGGTCAGCTGTCATGATGCTCAACTTATTCTGAAACACTGACTAAATGGTTTTGGCACAAATACAAGTAGTATAAATTGCATTTTACTTTTATTTGAGCTCGAGGCCCTTTTGTTTTTGCATTTTGTTTTGCATTATTTAAACCAACACATTTCATTATTTATTTGGTTTATGTTAAACTGGTGCTGGAATTGTGGAGACAGGTCTTTGCTTTCTTTCCAACTTGCAGTTTTATGATGACTCAAACTTTTGAAGAAATTCATTCAACCACTATGTGTGTATGATTGTTGTCTTCTACTATCAGTTGTCTAACCAATGAATAACGGCTTAAAGAGTATGTAATATGGATTTTTTTTCCAACTTGGCTTCCAGACATTACTGCCCTCCTGGACCTTTACTCCACCCTGTGCCACAGAAGTACCACAAAGATCATCATGGGCTTTCTGCACTCCTAACATTTAGCACAGAGAGCAGCAATACCAGGACAGAGAGACTGGAAGAAAGCTTCTACTCCCGGCCATCAAACTGCCCATCAACACCTTAAC
>JACXGI010014775.1:0-18492 GCA_016801175.1 Esox masquinongy | reverse complement strand
CTCGCTTGAGCTCAACATCCCTTCTCCCTGGGTTGGCTTATGTTTCATGGGCCTACACTAGGGGGATTCCATCATTACGCATTTGATCATCCCTTTCTGACCGTGTCAGCTGTCGGGATGTTTTCGTCTTGGGGTTTTTGGGGTCGGTTTTTACTGGACCCTGTGAGCTTACTGGTGTTCCGGCAGGGAGTACATTTTTAACTATCTCATTTGTTGGCTTCCAATTAATGTTACCCAGTTTATTTTTCCAGTGACAACTCATCATTCATTTTCCTATTTTTCCTGCCACTTGTTAATTCCTTTATTAATCCAATCATTTACGCTTTCTTCTATCCATGGTTCAAAGTGACAGCTAAACGTATTTTGACTCTGAACTTAAGGCATGTGTAGTATCTATGTCATTATTATATTTAACAAACATAGCTTTCATATAGACAAAACATGTGTTTGAGGTTGAGATGGCTTCATTCTGGTAAAGGATACTCTGAAATCACATCATACATCTCAGTTATCTATTGTCAACATACATGCAAGAAGGGTTGATACTGTGGAAAATTAATTTATTACCATATCCTTATTTATCCATTATTCTGCAAATCAAATGTAATAAATAGACTGTTTTAGATTAGGCCTGAATTTGCTTTAGACTGTTCATGGTTGCCATGTATAGAAGAAGACCTAGGTCAGCATGCCCTGTTCTTAGAAGTGATTATGGCCACAACCAAGGCGCCAGGCCTCAAACATATCTTATCTACGGTCCTGTACAGATGGCTCCAAGGTGAAGTTGCCTGAATCCCCTCTGTTTCTTGCGTTTGGGCAGGACAGAGACCAGGGGTAGCTCAGATCAGGAGGTCTGTTAACTCTGACCTAGAACTATGGTTGCCATGACAGCGTAGGTTTCTATCTTGTTTTCCGATTAGTATGACGACTTGTTTTTGTATGTATCTTATAGCATAAGAGATAATAATTTTGGGAGCTGACAAGGAGGGGTATAAAGGGATGAAAGCAATAATGTATGATCAGAACAATGGTTATGATACTACTGTGTATTTGTACTCAGTCTCTGTTTTGACGATTGTTCCCGTGGATCCATGAAATTAAACTGAAATAATCAACTGTTATACGAACGACTGTTGAGTCTCTTTACATAATAAATTGCGAACATTTTCCATCTTCCACAATACAGAATGATTTCACTGGATCAGACTGGGATGACTTGGAGAATGAAGAGTGCATTAACTATGAGTGGTATACAGCTCCGGAAAAAATTAAGAGACCACTGCACCATTTTCTTTCCTTTACAAAAAAGTTTGGCTCAATTTGGACACTTAGGAGGACCTCAACAATGGGATGTTAACATGTACAATAACGCATAATATCAGATAATATAGAGTATTGATTCAATGGTAATTTGGAATAAGTTAATGGTGAAATATAAGCAAATGTAATTATGAGATAGAGAATTACTAGGGCTTTTACAATCAGTTTGCTTTTTTTCTGTTAATCATTATCTTACATCAAACGTATAAAAACATGCATTAATCTTTTTAAATAAGATAACACACAAGATTAGTAATAAAATGTTCATTTTAAACTTTTAATTTCTTTGTGTAACAAGTGTATTTTCTCAAATTAAGATGAACATGCCAATTTGAAAGAACCTGAAACTTGTGTGTCCTTGTGGTCTTAACATAAAATGTCATAAGTTAAACAATTAGCACACATCACAGAGGACGCTATAGGCAATACAGAATAGCGGACATTCCATTCCAAAACAGCCATACTGTTTTAATAGTGTGTTGAATTTAGTATTTTTTGCCGGACCCCGTAAGCGGAGCCGGCTAAGAAGAGCGAATGTCTCTTACTGAGTGGGCGAGCGAGCCACTCACTGACTACTCCTTGTTAAATAGCGTAGTGGTTAGAGAAGCAGACTTGTGAACTACAGGTCCTGAGTTCGTATATCCTTGCAGGCGAAGCGAAGTACACATTGTGAATTATTCCATATTGATGAAAACTTCACTGGCTGAAACTGTATACAGTTATATTGCGATTGTTTCTGGCATGAAATAGTTCATCTTCAGTCTCTCTAGCAATTGCTCAATTCTTATGATTATTCCTAGGAAGTTAGTAGATACTAGCGGCCAGTGGCAAAAGCAATACAGTTCATAGTCGCTATTTGTGGTGGAGGTAAACTTAATAAGAAACGTTAGTCAGTTTAACACAATCCTCAATGGAGTCTAGCGACTGCTGAAACGTGTAATGCCGTGGCGTAGTGGTTAAAGACAGTGCCTCTCATGTTCCAATCTATTGAGAGCAATGACATTTATTAATTATTTCTGGTAGATTCCACGATTCTCTCGTCTTTTCACTTAATGAAAAAGTTAGCTATTGTCGCCTTTATTGATAGTTATTGTATAAATGTAATTCACGAATGAAAGAAAAAAGTACATTGTTTTGCCATGAAAGAAAAAAATACGTTCTTATGCCATGAAATGAAATAGCTTTGGCAGACTCGCTAGCAATTGCTCAATTCTTATGACTATTCCAGTAAGTTAGTAGATACCGGTAAAGCTTATTACTGGCTAATACGCTGTTAAAACGGCCAGTGGCAAACGGCATACATAGACACTATTTGTGGTGGAGGTTAACTTAGTAAGAAATGTTAGTCAGTTTTACTGTATCAATGTAATTCACGAATGGCCATATAACTGTTAAAACAACCAGTGGCAAAAGAGGATTTGTTCAGGATAGAGACAAGAGGCTATACTGACACCCAGGAAGCGTACATCTCTGTGGTGTAGTGGTTAACGACACAGCCTTTCACATGGGCAAACCAGGTTCAAATCGCAAGTTGGCAACATTATCTATTGCGGGCCGGCTGAACTAGGCTTGCCTGGTTTCTTGTTGTCTACCATTTGTTGGATGTAATTTGTCTACCAAAGCCAAGTCTGGTTGGGAGTCACTGACATGAGCTAGACATCTTACTGGGAGGAATTATCATCTACCAACATACAGCTCTGGAAAAAATTAAGAGACCACTGCACCGTTTTCTTTCCTTTCCAAAAAAGTCGAAAAGGAAGGTTTTGAGTGAGGAACAGAAGGGTTAATATTAAGAGACCACTGCAAATTGAGCGCTTCTGGTCTTCACTCAAAACTTTCCTTTTCAACTTTTTTGGAAAGGAAAGAAAAAGGTGCAGTGGTCTCTTAATTTTTTCCGGAGCTGTATTTAACTGAAAATTATGTTTAAAAGTTACTAGTTCGATCCACAAAATATTTTTTAGGTAGAAGTAAATATGGTTGGTGGTTGTTAATTAGTGTAAATGCTATTGTTGAAATAACAAGTGTAGAAGTGTATGAATGTATGCTTACGTTCAGTCATAGCGCGACAGTACTGTGTTGTGTATTCTGGACTGCAATGTTTATAAAGTAGAGGACGACCGGAAGTTCTTTGAGATGAGATTGAGTTTGTAAGATCGAGTTTGTAAGACCGAATACGATCGAGCCTGTAACATCATGAACAATAGACTATCAAATGCTGCAATATATAATTGAATTACTCTCTCCCTTGATGACCGGGTACATGATCATTATTCCACCACTAAACGGACGTCTGATTTCTAACACAAGGAAGCACCATGCATCCCAGGCCTGGCTTGAAGCCATTAAAGCTGTGGGTCGCTCAGTCTTGGCTTTATCCATGGAGATGATGGGTGATATAACTCTAACAACTGTAATATTACAGATCTTAATAAAATCCATCTTCGACAATAAACTCAGTACCTGTATGTGTAAAAATCCAAGACTCTTGCAGTTTTTGAATACATGTGGATGCTTTTTAAATGAAGGTTTAATGAAATTGCCTGGTAAGAGAGAGCTGTTTACCATTTGCAATAAATCTATCACCGGTGGGGTTTGTCAACCTATCAACAGTAGCAAATTAATTATGTGAATATTTAATGTTTTTGTTAATTATGTTAGAAGAACATTGTCTAGTGCCTCTCAGTTCTACAGGTGCATCTCAAAAAAAATTATAATATCATGGAAAATATTTTTTTTTCCATAATTCAAATCAAAAGTGACACTGTCTACAGCTCCAGAAAAAATTAAAAGACCACTGCACCTTTTTCTTTCTTTTCCAAAAAACGTTGAAAAGGAAAGTTTTGAGTGAGGAACAGAAGCCTTCAATTTGCAGTGGTCTCTTAATTTTAACCCTTCTGTTCCTCACTCAAAACCTTCCTTTTCGACTGTTTTGGAAAGGAATAAAAGGTGCAGTGGTCTCTTTATTTTTTCCGGAGCTGTATATTCTTGATTCATTACAAATGAAGTGAAACATTTCAAGCCTTTTTCGTTTCAACCTTGATGATTGTGGCTTTAAAAATATTAGAATAAAAAATGTACAATACAGAAATGTCGACCTGAGAAGAGGTCTAATCAGCTAATTAACTCTCTGAGCCTTCAGTACACACAATCATGGGGAAGAATGCTGTCCAGAAGACACAAATTGACACCCTTCATGAGGAGGGTAAGCCGCCGCAGAAGGCCATTGCTGAATGGGCTGGCTGTTCATAGAGTGCTGGATCGAAGCATATTCATGGAAAGTTGACTAGAAGGGTAAAGTGTGGTAGGAAAATGTGCACAAGCAAAAGGGATGACTGCAGCCTTGAGAGGATTTTCAAACAAAGCCAATTCAAGCACTTGGGGAGCTTCACAAGGAGTGGATTGAGTCTGGAGTCAGTGCATCAAGAGCCACCACGCACAGACGTGTCCAAGAAATGGGCTACAAGTGTCGCATTCCTAGTGTCCAGCCACTCCTGAATCAGAGACAATGTCAGAAGAGTCTTACTTGGGCGAAGGAAAAAAGAACTGAAACGTTGCTCAGTACTTCAAATTCCTCTCTTCAGATTAAATACATTTTGCATTTCATTTGGAAATCAAGGTCCCAGAGTCTGGAGAAAGAGTGGAGAGGCACAGAATCAAACTTGCTTGAAGTCCGGTGTGAAGTTTCCAGTCAGTGATGATTTGGGATGCCATGTCATCTGCTGGTGTCTGCTGGTGTGCTGATTCTTAGAATGAACAACAAAGATCCAGCCATTAAAGCTGAGCTTCCCCCAGACGACCTCCCCCTCAGTCTATCCATCGCAGCTGTGTCGTCTGCACTGAGCAGGGTGAATGCACGCAAGGCTGCTGGTCCTGGTGGCGTCCCCAGGCATGTGTTCAGAGCATGTGCTGGGCAGGTGGCCGAGGTCTCTACTGACATTTTCAATCTGTCACTGGCCCAGGCGGTTATCCCAACGTGCTTCAAAACCGCAACCATAGTGCCTGTGCCGAAGCAATCGACAGCATCTAGCCTGAATAATGCCCGACTTGACACACTCACCTCCACGATCACGAAGTGCTTCAAAAGACTGGTCCTGGCCCACCTTATGTCCTGCCTCCCCCAACACTGGATTCCTATCAGTTTGCCTACCGATCGAACAGGTCTACAGAAGACGCAATCTCCACAGCTTTACACACTGCCCTGACCCACTTAGACAAAACCAACACCTATGGGCAAATGCTGTTCATAGTCTTCAGCTCAGTATTCAACACTGTCATCCCCTCTAGGCTGGTCAACAAACTCCATGTCCTAGGGATCAGCCCATCTCTCTGCAAATGGACTTTGGACTTCCTAACTAACAGACCACAGTCAGTCAGGTTAGACAACTTCACCTCCTCCACCCTGATCCTGAACAATGGTGTTCCACAAGGCTGCGTGCTGAGGCCCCTCATGTACTCTCTCTTCACCTACGACTCTGTTCCTATACACAGATCCACCACCATCGTCAAGTACGCAGATGACACCATGGTGGTATGCCTGATCAGTGACTATGACGAGTCAGCCTACAGGTTGAGCGCTGATAACAATCTCGCCCTCTATACAATAAAAAACAAGGAGCTCATTATGGATTACAGGAAATCTAAAGGCTGCAGTCACGCCCCAGTTCTCATCGATGGCAATGAGGTTGAGCGTGTGCCTAGCTTCAAATTCCTGGGTGTCCATACCTCCGAGGACTTCTCCTGGGCCCTCAACACCTCAGCCCTGGTCAAAAAGTCACAGCAGCTCCTGTACTTTTAGAGGAGGCTGAAGAAGGCCTGTCTGTCTTCAAAGAGCCTTGTGAACTTTTACTGCTGCAGAATCGTGACCGACCGGATGGTGCTGCAACGGGTGGTGAAAACCTGTGACAACCTGGTGAAAATCTGTAAAACACGGTGGAGGCAGTGTGATGGCATGGCCATGCATGGTTTCCAATGGCACTGGGTCACTAGTGTTTATTTATGATTTGATAGAAGCAGCTGATGAATTCTGAAGTGTACAGGGACATATTGTCTACTCAGATTCAGCCAAATTCAGCGAAGTTGATTGGAGGTCGCTTCACTTTATAGATGGACAATGACCCAGAGCATACTGCGAAAGCAACCCAGGAGTTCTTTAAGGCAGAGAAGTGGAATATTCTGCAATGGCCGGGTCACATGATCTCAACCCGATCCAGCATGCATTTCACTTGCTGAAGACAAAACTTAAGCCAGAAAAACCCAGGAACAAACAACAACTGACAACAACATCTAACAAACAGATCCCTGATAAAATAAAGAAAATGAAGCATCAGTACAGCGAAGCAAAACTCAGAACGGAAAGAGTTGGAACGACTGAAAGTGATACGATTCTGGCAAGTACTGGCTGTGTGCTACATGTGACAACAATCTCCCGTATTCTTCATATAAATGGGCTATGGGGTAGGGTGGCAAGACGGAAGCCTTTTCTTACAAAGAAAAACATCCAAGCCCGGCTGAAGTTTGCAAAAACAAACATCAATTCTCCCAAAAGCACCTGGGAAAATGTGTTATGGTCTGACAACCAAGGTTGAAGTTTTTGGCCATAATTCCAAAAGGTATGTTTGGTGCAAAACCAACACTGCACATTACCCAAAGAACACCATACCCACACCATACCCATGGTGGTGGCAGCATCATGCTTTGTGGCTGTTTTTTTTTACCAGGCAATTTTGGCACAAAACATTCAGGCGTCCGTTAGAAAGCGGAAGATGAAGAGGAAGTTCACCTTTCAGCACGACAACGACCCAAAGCACACATCCAAATCCACAAAAGCATAGCTTCACCAGAACAAGATTAACGTTTTGGAATGGCCCAGCCAAAGCCTAGACCTGAATCCAATTGAACATCTGTGGGGTGATCTGAAGAGGCCTGTGCACAGGAGATGTCCTCGCAATCTGACAGATTTGGAGCACTTTTGCAAAGAAGAGTGGGCAAATATTGCCACGTAAAGATGTGCCATGCTAATAGACTCCTACCCAAAAAGACTGAGTGCTGTAATAACATCAAAAGGTGCTTCAACAAAGTATTAGTTAAAGGGTGTGCACACTTATGCAACCAGGTTATTGTGAGTTTTTTATTTTTCCCCATCAAAGATTTCAGTTTGTTTTTCAATTGAATTGTTCACGTTATAGGTCACATTAAAGGTGGAAAAAGATCTGACATGATTTATCTTTGTCTCATTCTTTTACATCACAAGAACCTGGCATTTTATCAGGGGTGTGTAGACTTTTATACCCACTGTAGATAGTTTTGACAAAATACTATTAAACTAAATACTGAATACACTGGCTTAGTAGTCACGAGTATAGGTGGAGAAGTAGCAGGTCGCAGGCGTTTGAGGAAGAAATTTGTTTTATTACTCAAGTTCCAATGCCATATTATAAACAGACTGAGCATGGCGTTTTTGTTTATGTTATTTTACCACCAGAAAAATATCGCTTTTTATTCTTCGTAGCCGGAAAACCAAATTGTGTTGATATTTTACTCTTCCCTCCCCATCTGAGCCCCTCCTTTAGTCCTTGGTACCAAATGTACAGTGGAAAGAGGAAAGTCTAGAGCCAACATTAGCATGAATCACCAGTGTAGCCCTGGTACCGCGGTAAAGCACCAGTGGAAATGAGACATAGGTGTCTTTTACAGCCGTGCCTTGTATTATAGCCATAAAAAACACTTAGAAATAGAAATAGAAAACTAGTCAGATGAAAAAATACGAAAGGAATGTACACTAAAAATCATAATTCATTTGAAACAATTACAATGAACAATAACAGGTTCCTCAATCAGATTTTTTTTACTGTCTTATCAGTACCAAGTCATCAGAATGAATGTACTCTGCATGCAATTCAATGAATGTGTGGCAGAGTAAATACAAGACAATGATGTGTGCAAAAATTTGCACCAGTGGTAAAAGGCAAGGTTGCATGATAGATGGCATCTAGAGGTTTTAAAACTGACACTGAGGCTATCATGTATTGCACATAACCGAAGTCTAGCAGAGACAAAACACGTAAATGTAGCTTTCACAAGTGTATTTCTATGTGGAGTGGACAGCAATATTTTGTTTCTGAAGAAAGAAGCAATTCGCACCTTCAGCTTGCACAAACTCAGTGATGTTGTGTGAACGCTGTTGCACTCTCCTCTTCTAAACCCACTACACAGTGAGATACTTGCACCGTTGATTTGAGCTCAACTTATGATGTGGGTCACAGCACCAGTGAAACCGACATCAATTGTGATATTGCTAACATGTTGGCTTCCTCCCGATAGAGCTGTGGGCACAAATCACAGGTCCTCTGCTATGTGATTGTCGTCTTTGACAATGTTCCAACCGTTTCAGCCGTTCAAAAAGTAGCAATTTTACAGCCCTGTAGTGTTATGAAAAATGTCTGTTGAGGAAGAGTGGAAGTGTATTCGAGGAAGAGGCGCGTCTGGCTCCACCTAGTCTCCAACATAACCTTGGTTATGTTAATCAGTGTCCTGGGTACATTTGCTTCTCCAAAGATCTGGAACACCAGGTGTGGGCTGTCAGCCCCACCCTCCTGAGCTCACCTGGAGAGGTGTGAAACTCTGAGCAAACTGGAGTGTAACTAAATGCATGATATTGTGGACATTTATCTTTAGTGTTTGGATTTCCCCTGTTCCACATAAAGGGCAGAATAGTCTGATATGCTTCATTGTAATATACGGGTTATGGTTTAAATTTCATAAGAGCATTGTAGAAATGATTGTCCTTGTTGCATGTCTGACAAAAACATGTGGCAACGCCCATTCGATAATTTTGCATTGATTAAGTGGGACAGTTCCTGTCCTTTGTGTTCATTGTGTTTGCCAAGGTAAAGTAATGCTAATGACTATTTGGGGGAGTGTTTTAGATATGTCTGATTTTAGGACAAATAGCCATGTCTCCAAATATGTAAGTTTGTCCTTGTTAAAAAGACCTCCAAACACGTGTTGTAGCCATATTTAGGCTTGTTAAAGAAACCTCCCAACACATTGTGTTGCAGTCATATTTAGGAGTCTATCATTAATAGAAGCTCCTAGCACACCTTCGTGCTATAGTGTGTCTTACGGTATACTTAGTAGACTTTTAGACCAGTTGGGAGAACATAGAATTGTGTTGGTATGTAACTATATTTTGTATTGTAACTTTATCACTACAGCCCCACTGGCAAGATTTTCAGACAGCTTTTGAGCGGGCGTTCTTAAATCTAACTTATAAACAACAGTTTATATTCCTTCTAGGACAGAAGTCAAGGCAAAACACTATGCACACGTGTTGAGCCTTAGGACATACCTCTGGCCCACCGAGAGTTTATCTGACAACATATTAAAACGTTGTTAAGTCCATAAGCCGAAAAATGGATTAATGCAACAGTCATGTCTCTGTCAATATCACATACCCGACACTATACATTAATGCCTTCTCATCACTTCCTGTTGTCAACTTCCTGAACACTGGCCAGCTGATACTTGGTGTGTCACGAGCTTGGGGATTATGACCATTGACATCATCCGAAACAGTCATCCTCTTTCCCAACAGAATCAGCCTTTGACTAAGAAGTCTCCCCTTTACTATTGTTGTCTAAAAATGTTACAACAAATTTGGGGAAATGTACGACATCCATCCATATAGACTAGGGACAGACCAGAGGAACATATGCACATTAAATCCAGTCACATATTGCGTCATGCCTTAAAATGTTTTCTCATGTTTGTTCATTTGTCTGCTCCCGTGTGTCTTTATGCTTTGGTGGTGTCTGTATGTTCCGATGGAGGTGTCTCTCAGTCATTCTGGCATAAAAAGAGAGTCAGATCTCAGAGTTTATCAGAAGGCTGACCTGACAGGTCAAACATAGGACCAAGGAGGAGGAGGACCACAGCATTTTTACTCTTTATTACAAATGGAGGAAGACAAATATACTCAATACTGTTTTCAAGACGGAAACTCTTCTTGCAGAAAAGATTCACTATCAACATCTATTTACGTAACACTGTACATCTTCTTCTCATTGATTTCAACGTTTACAGTATTTTTGAATCTACTGGTGATCATCTCCATCTCTCACTTGAAGCAGCTCCACACTCCAACCAACTTGCTCATCCTCTCTCTGGCTGTGTCAGATCTCCTGGTGGGACTCATTGTGATACCAGCAATGACTGTAGCGATAATGGAATCATGCTGGGTTCTTGGGGAATATTTCTGTGTGTTGCTTCTCTACATCTATTTGTTATGTACGTCTTTATCTCTCGGTAATTTAGTCTTGATATCCTTTGACCGTTATGTTGCTGTTTGTGATCCCTTATTGTATCACTCAAAAATAACAATACCAAGAATTAAGTTGTTCATATTTATTACCTGGTGTTGTTCCATCATATACAATGCTGTTTCTCTAAAACTCACTGTAAATGTAGAGGTTCCCAGTAGGTGTTTTGAAGAATGTTATTTTTCAGAAGGATTTACCTTGGGTATCATTGTGGACCTCATTATTTCACTGGTTACCCCATGTTCCATTATTATAACACTTTATTTGAAAATATTTGTGGTGGCCAAATCACAGGCCAAAAAGGTATTTTCTAAAGGGGCTGCCGCTGTGTCTGGTGTTAAAACTGTACAGGCAAATAAGTATGAGAGTAAAGCAACAAAAACTCTATCAATTGTTGTTTTCAACTATCTAATGTGTTGGATTCCAATTTATTTTTTCCAATATATTTACTTTGCCAGTGGAAGTTCATCATCAGCTTTCATATGTTTTCTGCTACTTATTAATTCCTTCATTAATCCAATAATTTATGCTTTCTTTTATCCATGGTTCAAAGTGACTGCTAAACGTATTTTAACTCTAAAGTTAAGGCGTTTGTAGATACTTTGTTTTTGTTGTAATTTATACAGGTAAGGTATTAAAGTATTTAGGCTATACTGTTTTCTTTTTGTTTCTGGTATTGGTTTATTAACTACTTTATTGTATTCACTGGTATCTATTGCCACTTCCATAACAGCCTGAGAGAGATGATGGCCACCATGTGTGCCATAAGTCCCAGAAAACGAGGGCAGTTGAAAAAGAGCAGCAACACTCTGGAATGGAAATAGGAATTCGAACAGGTGTGAGTGCACGATTGAGAACCAAATTTAACTCAAAACCCAAAAACTGAACCCGTTGACAACTCTAAGCCTGAGAACCCCAGAGTAAAATATTCCAAATAGGGTATTTTACGTTTTTAATTTTAAATATTTTTCAGAGTTTTTATATATTTTTTGATTTCACAAGGATATTGAGGGTTACTGTGAGTAAATAATGCCAAAAGTCAAAAGTCTGACTTAATGTGTTTTCATTTCAGTCTGTAAGGCAATAAAAGTGAACATTTTGAAGGGGGGTGATGACTGTTTATACCTACTGTAAAGGCTTATTGCATGAACGATGTGGTCATTTTGAGTGAGAGCTGTATATAATACAAACTTCCTTCAACGTTCCTGCAACGTTTTGGGGTTGACACCTTCTGTTTACGATTGCTTCAGCATCTGTGAATGTCTATTGGAACAGATTCCTCCCCAAGGTTACAATTGTCATGGTCCCCAGGAAATTGCATGCATTATCAGAAGACATACCCAAACAGCTCAATCCAGTGGCTTGAACATCAGTCATCTGATGAGAATTCACTCATACAACATGCTCTGAATCGAGGTGAAATGAAAATCGGTGAATACTACGTTGTTGGAAACACCTAGTGCAATGTGCAGGCAACCTATGAATTTCTGGACTGTTTCTGGGACAGACACCCAAAATGTAATTGCTCAGCACGTAACAACACGTTGACAAAGATTCAAGTATGGGCTGATGTACCAACAATGGCTAGCAATGCTTGATGCTTTAAAAATAACAACACAATGTGCATGTTAAGTACATATGGTAATGTGATTGGAATCAGCTTAAAAACAAATCCAATCTGCTTCCAATCTGATGATGTCCAATCTTTTTGAAGACCTTTGATGTTATAGAGCGCATTAACCCCCGAGATGATCTTTTTGGTGGTCGTACCAAAGCAATACTTTTGAAGTTTAACAGCTCAAGAAGGGAAGACTAATCAGTATAACAGTGTTTCTAGTCTTAACCAATTCTGCAATCAGACAAAGACTTAAAAGCCATCAAACTATAATTTTTGAGACACCTACTTTGGCCTTGTTAGGGTTACCGTGTTTCCACCGAAAGTTCTTTATCACCCCGTTTTTTTCCTTTGTGCAGATTATGTGCAGAGTCTGAAAACCAAGTAACTGATTGTTCACATGCTTATTCAGAAAGGGTTTTAACAGGTACAAGGATTTCTATTGAGCTGTTTAAGGCTGTTGAAAAAGGTTTAAAAGTCTGGGTTTTCACCAAAATATCAGAGAATATGGGAAAATTCCAGAAGCACAAGCAGGTAGTTTGTGGTTTCCCAGCATCACTGGTTGAAAATTCTGATAAAGAACAATATATTTGCAAATATTATCAAAAGGAGGGTGTGCAACTTGACATGGAAAACATTGCTGTAAACAGCGCTACAGTACGTGATCTTTGGTAAAGTTGGCGATGAATAGGCTTTGGGGTTAGATGGGTGAGAGGACTAACCTTATGAACACTGTTAACAACTTTTCCAGAGGAGTTCAGAGATTATACTTTTTCCTGTGAAATAGAAGTTAGTCCTTTTTCATTCATCTGCAATTTATCAAACACCAGTCATACATCTGTTACACACAGCTGTTATAACACATGTAACATCAAATGCTGGAAATTTAACAAGCCGGAACGCATTTTCACATTGTAAAACATCAAGCATCCATGAAAACAACAAAGCAATCATAAATAAAAATGTTCTCAGCAATTGCATGCCCCTTGTATTATTTAGTTAAACCACACCCCATAATTCATTCACCAGACGTGGTGTCAGAGGTTCTGCTCTATCATACAGGAAGTTCTGTCTGATCATAATGGAAACCCCGCCATGTCATATGCAACACAGGAAGTCCCACCCTACCAGTGAAATCAATTAGACGGACACGCTCACCGGGGTCATAAACCAATAAAGCGACAGAAGCCACCATAGATAAAGTACTTGCAAAGAACCTTGGTGTGACAGTGGACAACACAATGTCATTAATCGTAAACATCAAGACTCACTCCTACAGGTCCATACTCTATATTTTTTCAGTACAACCTTACCACACAAGAAATGGTACAGATATTAATCTAGGTACTTGTCATCTCAAGTCTATCATGCTTCCTAAACAGACTATCAGAGGAGAGTGGATAGTGAGGGTTGAGCTGTCTTAAGCAACCTGCATAGCTGTGGATCACATTGGGAAAGACGCATAGCCAGTTAGATTTTCGGAAACATAGAGACAGATGTTTCGGCACTTTTGAAGAAAAGTTAACTTAATTAAGAAACACTAAATTTTACATTCTTTAAGGGTGTACCCACTACACTTACTTATGGTGATTACTTATGGTTAGACAACTGCACCAACTTTGGCCTTTTCCCGTATCACTGTTGTGAAGGACAGAAATTGGGAGCAAATCATGAGGCAAATCCTGCCAAAAACAACCCTTTGTCAAAAAACAACCCTTTGCCAAAAACAACCCTTTTTTATGATTTATATTTTAATTAAACCAAAATGAAAAGTGCTGCTGCAAACGATGCCTCAATGGTAAACTTTAATGACCATAAATGTCAGGAACATTGTTACGCGCTCCTCTTAGAGGAGACCATTACATGCCGCCAAGGTGGGTGAGGTGGTGAGATCGTGGGTGTGATCAGGGAGGACAGACAATTGAATTACTGTTCAAACAAGGTTTATTTCTGAACCCCAAATACGGTAGTGTGGGAAATTGGTCTGAGCGGGCCCAAAGTAAAGAAACCACATGTCAAACAACCCCTATCTACCTACTCTACAGAAAATCACTGATCTCTCTAGCTACAATAAATACAGGGTGTGGGCCGCTCAGGTCATACCTAGGGTATATAGACAAAGGTTCTCTACGGGTGTATGTATGCCCAAGGGCCTCTTGCCTAAACACTCCCAAAATCCCCTTTCCCCTGGCACAAACAATGAACAATCAAAGACTGACAAATGAGACAAATCTAGAACATCAACAACTGGGCATAAACAAAACAATACACAGCAGACACCCAAACGACAAGACACAGCCAAAGCACAGGTTTGCATACACAAAAGAAGCACAACACAAATTGCTCTCTCTCAAAACAACAAAACGAAAGGTGGTATGTCTGTTGATCGAGTGGGTGTGCCTAACTGTCTGAATTCTACGTGTGTAAATGGTGCAGAGGTCCATCAGTCTTATGTGTTCAAAGTAGTGATGGGACGTGCATAGCCAACGCTTTCAACCCAGTTTGTTCGAAGCGTAAGGGCCGAAGTTTGCATCCGAGCCACAATGTCACATGATTGATGACGTTTGAAGCTTCGGACCTCACGCCACCATCTGATAGGGTTTTGAAAGACATGCCGCTTCCCAACCATGCTTTATACATATGAAACTAAATTAGTCTACAGCCTAATTATCAAGAACTGATGAAATTCACAAATTAACCGGTGAATGTCAAAATGTTTCTGCAACAAATCATTATCAATAACGGGTATTCATAATACTGTAGACTATTGTTAGAATTGTCTTACAGTTTCGGTTGGGACATCAGCTGGCCAATAGCTCAACGAGTAAAGCTGTGGCTCAGGCCCGGTGCCAGGACAAACTGACTGAGGGGGCAGTTTAAAAACGTAAGTACCCCAGATCTGGGGTACTAGAACCTTAGAACCTTTCAAATATTGCTGCGGTAGTTGCTTATCTTCCCTCTCCGGCAGAGTAGAACATCTCTGCTATTGGTCTTACTACCTTTTATGGGCATACAGACTTTTCTGACCCATTCCCTCCCCTCACCAGCGTGCGTCCGGGCTCATGCTGGCACAGCTGCCACTTGTAAACAGAGGAGCTGTCCGACAAACAGAGTCTAAAGTTTAATTCGCAATGAAGCCAGACCCTCAATCGATCATAAGGACATATATTGTGGATGCCTGGGACTTACCGTTATCGATCCGGCCATCTGAGGCGCCATCTTTATTGGAAAGTTGAACACTTTCCTCTTACAAGGTAAGGTCTGGTTTGGTCTGTGCTTGAGGTAAAGCTTCCAGTTCGGTACTAAATGAATTGTTAGGTTCTTAGAACCTTAACCAGCCTATTGGCAATGTTATCCGATCATGTATGACTGATAAAACATATCGATTGTCTGTAGGGTCAGTATGCGTTATTACGCTTGGATGCCTTATTTTTGTGAAACGTTCCGTTATCCTTGAAGCTAATGCTAAGTTATCATAACTTTAGGTTGGATTGATTAGTCTAGTAGCCAATTAGATTGTCCCTTTAGTGGGAGGCTGATTTCCCAGGCGGGGGAGAGCCTCTTTATCAATCCTCATTGCGCAATAGGTCGAATGTCGCATGGAAAGTCACTGGGATGAGAATGTTGTTTTTATTGTAAAAAATGGGTTTCTATACTAAACAAATAGCATTTAAAACATTACAGATGTACATCAAACAGTGGAATGATGTAATTTACAGATTTGAAGTAAAGGGACACTTGGAAATGGCTCTTGACACCACTTACTAAAATAGCTGCCCAGATCTAGTACTTATGTCTATCAATCCCCAATTTTTTTCTGATAATGTTGACATGTTTGGGTAACCATAGGATGTGTGTAAAGCTGGATATATCAATATTTGAGTTTTAGCCTGTCCATGAAAGAACAGAAAAAGTAAAAACATTTTTTTGTTGTTGTGTGTTCTAGCTTGTGCCTGAAAACCTTCTTTCTTCCAATCTACATTCTGCTGAATTCCTCATAATCTCCCATGTGTATTTTATACAGAATACCTTCACTGTGCATGTCCTGACAACATATGTGCACATAAATTGCAGTTATAACAGGCAAGGGCAGTATAGGTGGAATTCTCAATTTCTTCATTTACATTCAAGATTAACAAAGACCAGTGGGCTAATCTTTTTTTTGGTTATTTTTCTGTAGGGTATTTAAAACTTAAACTGAGAGGGCAGAAAATTGAACTGAGGCAGACAAGACCCCTCTTCTCCCTTCGTGACGCCGAGCCTGCTGTGGATGGATATGAAATTATTTTTATAAAACTCCAGTTTGAGTCCCAGTGATTACTTTTTCATATATCATTTTGCTGAAAAAAACAGCAGGCCTAGGGGAAAAAACTGTATATGAGTCTGGAAGTGCATACCCTCTGTTAGCGTCTACCAGACGGCAGCAGTGTGAACAGACCATAGCCTAGGGGTTGTAGTCTTTGATGATGTTCCGTGCTTTCCTAAGGCATCGTGTGTGGTAGATGGCACAGAGGGGAGATGGCAGCCGATGACACGCTCAAAGGCTTCACCACCCTCTGGAGTGCCTTGCGATCAGCAGCGGAGCAGCTGCCGTACGAGGCAGTAATTCAGCCTGCGAGGATGCTCTGAATGGTGCACCTGTAGAAGTTGGTGAGAGTGTTTGTAGACATGCCAAACTTGAGTCTCCTCAAGTAGTATTGACCCTTCTGGGCAGTTTTTACCACCGCGTCAGCTTGCCTGGACCATGTGAGGTCATCTTTGATGAACACACCGAGGAACTTGAAGTCGGAGATTCTCTCCGCTTCAGCTCCATTGATGTGTGTTGGGGCGTGATCCCCCCTCTGCCCCCTCCGCCTCCTGAGGTCCACGATCATCTCCTTAGTCTTGCAGACGCTGAGAGGGAGGTTTTTGTCCTGGCACCATGTAGCCAGGTCCCCTACCTCCTCTCTGTAAGTGGTCTCATCATTGTTGGAGATGAGACCCAGGATGGTGGTGTCGTCCGCAAGCTTAAGGACGACTTTGGAGCTGTGTATACTCCCTGTTCACACAGTAATGCATGAACAGGGAGTATAGGAGGGGAGTGAGAACACAGCCGTGGGGGGCCCCGATACTCAGGGTCAGTGCAGAGGTGAGGATGCCCATGCTCATCACCTGGGGTCAGGAACTCCAGGATCTAATTGCAAAGGGAGGTGTTAAGTCCCAAGGTCCTGAGCTTAGGAACAAGCATAGCGGGCACAATAGCTGAGCTGTATTCCAGAATCCTCACCTGTGTGTTGCCTTTTTCCAGATGGGAGAGGTTGGTGTGTGTCGTCAGGGCGATGGCATCGTCCATAGATCTATTGGGGCGGTATGCAAATTGAAAGGGGTCCAAGGTTACAAAGGGCCCGGGCTTGCATCACGCATAACATGTAATTGATGACGTCCAAAGCCTTGTTTGTTGAGCAGGAGATTGAACTCAAATTCTCTGGTCGAGGTTGCTTTGAAATTTCAATCCATTATAATCCATGGGAAAGAGGATTTGCATCGGTGTAATACCACGTAATTGATGACGTCGGAAGCCTTGTTTGATCACATGCTTTTTTCCAAATCCTCTTGTCAAATGCAGGCTTCAATAGTTGTTTGGTGCCTGAGACTTTCAAACACCGACCTCTACTGGTCACCTTATATAGCAATTATTTAAAGAGTTGTTAGCATTTTAAGGCCAGCAATGGCGCAACTGGTAGCATCACCGACTCTCAATCATTAACTTGTTGTGGTGTGACATCGAATCCAGATCATATTTAACTTTTGAGTACAAACAATACTGTTTATCGTTGTTTAAATTATTTGTTTTATTTTGTGTATCTTATGGCACTCTTGCCTTAATAATACAAAACATTACAACAGATGCATAGTTGAAAAATGCTAGCTGGAAAGGCAAGAAGAATGTGGGTTATGGACCTTGCATTCTAATTCCTTGTCACAAAGCGCACGTCTAATCACTGCACCTGATGAGCTGGAACTGCTGCACAGGATAGGCTGCTCCGAACACCACCTGATAGAACGCAGAATAACAAACACATCCACCCAGCAACAAGGCTGGAAAATGTAACACAGCACATACCTACAGCTTAACAAGGCTGGGAAACATAACACAGCACATACCTACAGCTTAACAAGGCTGGGAAACGTAACAAAGCACATCCCTACAGCTTAACAAGGCTGGGAAACGTAACACAGCACATACCTACAGCTTAACAA
>JACXGI010014774.1:0-18493 GCA_016801175.1 Esox masquinongy | reverse complement strand
AGTAAAGACACTTTAATAGAATGACACAACACTCCCAAAAGGCCAACTTGAAATGGTTATATTAGGTTTACTAGCTATTAAGTAAAGCATGCCATAAATTATTTTCTATAAGATTCTGAATTAAGGGTGGACAGATGCCAAACTCCTTTTATTTTCCAAGAAGTACAAACTCAATAATTTAGATTTGAATTTTCAATAGCAATTACAACATTTGCCATGACTATGAACATTTTGTATTTTCATAAATGGGAAAGGAGAAAAATCGTTCAATAGTGTCATTTGCATAGCAATGATGGAGACCCTGTGTGGATATGACAGTAAAGTGACTTGGTGTAGAGAAAAGGAGAGAGCCTAAAACAGTGCACTGGTCTCTCGTGTTTGTTATTAGAAGTGTTGGTTTCTTGATGATGGAAGCGATTCTTACCATCTTAAAGCCACATACACAGCCAGGGATCAGGGATGATTTGATGAAGGTAGTGAGAAATAGGAGATCTCCAGAAGATGGTTCGTAGAAGAATGTGGTAAAAAAGTTGTGGGTTGTTGTATATCCTTCTATGATTCAGAATACGAAATTCTCATAGTCGTGGCATGTTATGCAAGAGATATTAAAGATTGTATATACTCTGCTATTGGCCTGTGTGCTCTCATATGCCATACAACTTGTTCAAAACTCTGAGCCTGAGGAACCAGAGTACTGCTGCTTTTCAAGTCTACCTGATAATTAATTACATTCACCTCGTGTGAAGTCTAAATCAGCCCCTGATGACATGGCTAGAATGAAAACCAGCAGCACTCTGTGGAGGCCTGGAGTCGGGAACATGCAGAGATTGTTTTAACTATTGCAAATGATTATTCTCTACTGTCTTCTGGGCCACATAGTCACTGGTATGTTTCCTTAGGAGCATATACACCAGATCTTCGGTCGGTCAAAAGTAAGTTTTATCATTTTATAATTTGTTGTATGTATAGGTAGCTTAAGCTGCAGTCAGGGATTTAGGAATACAGATGTGTTTGATGTCTATCTGTGAAGATTTCATTTACTGGGGATCAATAAAATAACAGACACACCACATGGGAAAGGACATGTACTTTGAAGTAAATAAATCACAATTACAAATGCAGCTGCAGAGGTCACATTAGGTTGATTGCCTATTAGCAGTAGACTACACGTGGCAGTGATTAAACAGGTTTGACAACTAGCATTTTGATTTTTGATTTTTCAAATCAACATAAGGCAACTAACAAAGTTCCAGTGTCCAAATGGTCAGTGCCTGAATTGCAGGTAAATTGGTTGCAAGAACTGCAAAATGATTCACTGTCAACAGAACAGTCTCAAACATCATGACAGCAAATGCCAAACATAAACAAATTGCACTGACAAAGAATAGCAGTGGTTGTGAGTAGCAACTAAATTACAGGGATAGATGGACACTTAACAGGATTGTTGCTCAATGCCCCAAAAGCACAGCCTCAAAAATTACTGCAGAATTTAATTAGCATCTCAGACACACAGTTTCAGCAAAAACTGTACATTTTGAGCTTCACAAAACTTGGAATTTAAAGGCTGCCATTCAGAACTTGCTTGTATCCAAGGCGAATGCACACAGACTCATAACTTGGTGTAAGGAGCACATTACCTGGAACCCTGAGCAATGAAAAAAGTAAAATGGACTGATGAGTCATCTTTCACCCTACATTCAGACAGGATAATGTTTGGAGAAAGCAGAAATCCCTTCAGCCCACAATGTCTGCGTTTATATCAACAAGTAACCAGGCAAGCCTAGTTCAGCCGGCCCTCAATAAAATGTTAATCGTGGCTGCCCTCTCGAGAATCGAACCCGGGTCGCCCACATGAAAGGCTGTGTCGCAGGGAGGCAGGCAGTGACATTCGCCCTTCTAGGCGGGCTTCTGCTTACGCGGTCCGGCAAAAACATAATAAGGTATCTTTAATGGTATGGGCAGCCATCTTGTGGGTGTCATTAATTCCAATGATTGCTCTCCATGTTCAGATAGCTAACGGCCAAAGAATATGAGGCCATTTTACAGAACCAGGTGCCCCTATGATGCAAACACTGTTCCCTGATGATGGTACAATATTCCAGGATGACAGTGCCCTCATACACACTGCCAACTGAATTCCAGAGTGGTTTTATGAACACCAGGATGATGTCAAACTCCTTTCATGGCCTCCCCAATCACCACATCTGAACACCATTGAACTTTTATATGGTAGGTTTTGGAGCACGGAGCACAACATAGATTTCCACCTCCTTCATCCCTTAAAGAACTGGAGGCTTTTCTTAAAGAGTCGTGCATTGAACAGGTCTGCATTCCAAGAAAGAGTGGAGTTGTTCAGAAGGCAAAGGCTGGTCCCTTATTTGGTATTATTATTATTGATTATTATTGGGTTATTATTATTATTATATTGGGTTATTATTATTGGGTTATTATTATTGGGTTATTATTATTATTAGGTATTATTGATATTAATATATTGTAAGGTGTTGCCCTTATTTTGTCTAACCCCTGTGTCTCTACTTGCTGTTACAAATGGATAGGACAGTCTGCTAGATCTAAATAGCCTTTGCACCTACTGTAAGTTTCAAATGTGTTTTATTTATAGTATGATATTGAATAAAGATGTTACAAAAAATGAATGTACTGTAAATAAAACAAAAGGAACACCAAGAACAACATATAAAACAAATGAAAGTGAACATTTTTACCCTACATGCATTACTCCAGCCAATGGATGTCTTCTAAGTTGCTTTTAAGTTGTTCTCCCAATCTGCCATAGGTATTTTTGTGCTCAGCTCTTCCAACCACTTGGCCCTAATAACTTCTGTGAAGTGACAGATTGGAAAGGAATAGGCCTACAGTTTTTGCAACAAGTAGTACTTAAATGCTGTAACTCATATTTGTAATTAGTATCATTCCCACAGTTAAAAAAATCCCAACTCCAGATTTGTAATGGTTTTTGACTTGAGTATGACGTGTCTTAGCTGATTGGTGTTTATGCACTACATGATACCGCTGCTTTAGTGAGATGGAAAATGTCAGTTTCTTAGCATGGATGTAGTCCCATGAACTTGAAGCTGAGCTGGTTGTAGGAAAGGAGACACCATAAGGGTAAGGCTGGCTGAGGGGTGTAGAGCTTTCTCCCCCAAGCAGTCAACCATTACGCAGCACTTTAAGGCAGAAAGTACTACCTAGCCCTGGGATTGAGCCTCTGATACTAGGTAATAGGCACCCCCTTTGCCCCTAGTGGAAGGTATATCTTTCAAATTTCTCCAAGTTCAAACTTCAAATCCTGCAGAATCGGCACCCTTGCGTATTCTGTAAGAGGAATGAGCCGTGAGAAGCAACAGCAGTGGACTTGGCTTACTCCAACAAGAGACTTTTAGCCTTTGAAGACGTAGATACCAACACACACATCAGACAGTTATGGACTACTGTATTCTGGATAAAGGAAAGAGACTCTGATCCAGTATGGTAGAGTGACTAGACAAAAGCTGGTTGGCCCAACCAAAACCCACACTTGAACCCCACTGAACATCTGTGGGGTGACTGTAAAATTGCAGTTCACCAAAAAGGTCAGACTACTAACACTAAAAACCTGTTTTCGGTTTGTCGTTGTGTGTAGATTGATAGGAAAATTAATAAAGGAATCCATAATGAGTCTATAACACAACAAAACATGGGGAGAAAGTGAGGTGGTCTGAATACTTTCAGAAGGCACTGTAGTACCCCAATACCATGATGTATAAGATTGAAAAGTGAAGTCTGAATTCATACAGTGGCAGACACTAAGCAGCCAGAGTGCATACATTTTCATGCCAGGTGTAACTGGGTTTCTGAGACTTGGAATGTCCGATATCTGACATTTTGTGAACTTACAAAGTGAATTTGTTTCCAGTCGTACAGGTTTAACATATTCAGAAATGCTGCAAGAGATATGCAAAAGTATCGACATAATTATCCAGTAAGTCATTATTGTCTTTATTTATTGTATCCACCTTGTATTGATGTATACAGGCTGCAATATCATGGTACAAAACTACTACAGATTGTCATTCATAGACTGGAAGCAGTAGCTCTTACAATTTCTTAACACTTTGATTGTATTTTCACAGGAGCGTACTATGAACTATTACTCCAGCAATCAAGTAAGAAAGTTCTTGTTTCTTTATGTAACATCTGAAACAACAACTATATGATTAAGAATTTCACTGTTTAAATACTGTACAAGCATCTGCAAAATGTCTCCTCTATTTACATTGCATCTTCTTTCTAGGATATGCCTAATTTACAGTTCTACCTTGGACAGAGGACCTCTTCTCCTGATGGTAAACTATACTGTTTATTAAATGTTGTGTAGGTATGACAAGACTACAAGACATTTCTAACTGTAACTTTTGCTCTGATTAGGTGTCTTCATTGATGAATTTCACAACAAATGGAGAGGGGATTATTCAAAACTGGAAAGAGTCCACTCATACATCCAGTGGTAAGTTTCCTGCTTCAGATTTTATATTGGCTTTTAATCAATGTAATTCTTTTATTATTCAGACTTAGCTTAAAGTTTGCTGTCCACAAGGGAAACTAGAAGGAATTGTTGGAACATTTTAGCTTAAAGAAGTCTTGTTTGTATGTCCAGAGTAAAACCATTGTCCTGAGCAGGGGATTCCAGTGTCTTACTTAGGAGTCTGGTCTACTTAGTTTTTTGACATAACGTGGTATATACACAACTAAGAATAAGATGTGGGAGTGGAAACTTCAAATCTTCTTCTGTCTCTGATGTCTTCAGTACATGTAGTACAACAAGACCACTCGGGGTCTGTAAAGTTCTCTTCTTTTCATAGATTTAAAGAAAGTGCTTTGAAATTGCCATGACCACCTTTTAAATTACTACGATACACTCATTTTGGTTTAAATCTGTTTACCATAACACCACTGAGGATAAACAAACCTCCTTTTTACAAATATTAAATGATATTTTTTTTTACAAAGATGTATGAATGAAGTACATATGTTCCTGTCTCTCAAGAATCCCTGAATTAAAAGTAAAAACAGTTGATTTAAACAAGATTTCATTTAGGTTGTTCCCTCTTCAAGAACCAGGAATGAATTACCAAGCCAAGGAACTAACCAAGACGGAAATTGAGGTAGTCCTATTACTCTCTCTAAGAAATAAAATATTGTCTACATACAGTGTTCTATTTATGGATGTATCAGAATGTACATCATTATTTCTGTTATAATATTGAGTAGAGTAGTATAGGACACAACCCAAGATAAATGTTTTCTCTGTTTTCTGGTTCTCCGCAATGGCATATGTTGAGGATAGTGCAAGTTGTGTAGGATCTGGTATAAGAATTTCTCAAGTGAACTGAACATGTATGGATGAATTCTAGGCTATCCTTCAAGTCTTAAAGAGATTTGAGTGTCTAGTTCATCCTTCCATCATGCCTGTAAACTGTAGTTGACTTTTACAAAGGAACATTTTACAAAGTAAGATTGGCCCTCATTCATGAATGGTGCGTACGATCAAATTTGATCTTAAAATGATCGTACGGTCATTTCACCGACAGAGCTGGTATTCATCAATATTATCTTTGTCTTATACTTACGATCAAACTCACGTCTGGTCGAAGACCGTGTAAACCAACGTCAAAAAATAAGATCATGCTTGATTCGCAATAAGACCCTCATTATCACTAAAAACAACAATCGTAACAGCCTCAGTAACAACAACCACAATTATAATAATAGGTATGCCTAATATAAAATAAGATGACGATGAATATAACACATAAACAAACGTAGGCTACTACATTATTAAATATTGTGTCACTAGCGTTTGCTATTATTGTATTATTTATGTCACTTTATTATGCATTTTGTCTCTTATTTCTGTTGTAAGCTTTGAAACGCCTTCGTGTTTGTAATGCGCTAGACAAATAAGCTTCTTTGCCTTGCTTTTCCTAAGTCACTCAGGGCGTATCGACATACTGGATATCATACATGGTCGTTATAATTTCGGTGGCTGGCATCTTTATTAGCTAACAGGTCTTAAATTGGCTAATGAGAGGATAAATAAACAAGTGGTTCTGGGTCGTGCAGGTACCCTAATGATGGCAGAGCTTGCTTTCTTTTAAAGGACTTCGGCTCTGGGCTGAGACGCGAAAGTGTTCCGTAACTGCGCTGATTTTGTCACGGAGAATGACGAATGGTTAATTATTATAATTTGTTGAAATCTTTCAATTCCTAGGACGCTGATCGCCACACTCGCATAAATTACGGGTGTGTCATATGTAAATAAGGACAGGTGCCGGTCGTTCTCGCATCCACGGCTTTATCCGATGTACCAATCTGCGATGACATCTACGCTCATTTCGCCCAGGTGCGACAGTTTCGTGAATCACACTTAGAGATGATCGTAAGTCTCTCCCAATGTTTGAATCGGAGATCTTTTCTGAGGTTTCATGAATGAGGGCCATTGTTATTTCTGTCGGAAACCAAACCCTAATTTCCACAGCATTGAGCCCATATTAACAGTCAAGTATGGCGGTTGTATTGGCATAATTTGGGGATGCTTTGCTGCATCAGGACCTGGAAGACTTGTCATCAGTGAAGAAACAAAAATTAGTTCATTTGAAGAACTAAAAGAGAATGTCAACCGATCCACTCATGAGCTGAATCTCAAGGGTCGTGCAGACAGTTATCCAAAACAAAAACGTGGGAATGACTGAAAACAAATACATTACATGAAATGTTGCTGAGTTAAAGTGGTTCGGCATCGAATTGCTAGGCCAAAATTAGTAGTGATGTTCGAGACTGATCCAAATATATCGGAGGTAATTGGAGCTAGACCAGTTATTGAAAGTAAAGGGGCAATCACATTTTCACAGGGGTGACATAAGTCAGTTAATTAAATATGTGAAAAAATATACAAATCTTTTTGTTCTTGCATGTTCCCTTCATATTAGTTTTTGTTGATTAGAAATGGCTAGATTTTTTCACAGCTCTGTATTTCATATCTAATAGGTGGACAAGTAAATTATTGAAACCATCATTGTTTTAATTCCTCAAATCAACTTTTTTCTCAGGCTTTCCGCCAAAATGGCACAGCCAAGCAGAGACTGCTCAAGTCCTATAAGCTCATGTTGGACTTTTACGGCATAAAGCTGTCAAATGATACAACAGGAGATGTGGAAACAGCAGAAAACTGGCGTAAGCAATTTGAGAACCTGGACAGGTTAGAAATTTATACATTTGGGATTTTCAACAGCCCAACCTAATCCTACCCCCTTAACCATTTAATTTCATAAAACATGTTGGCTGTATGCCTATAAAACATTTTCATACAGGTATATGCACAATTTTCCTTCTTACATTTATATTATTTAATACATTTGTCAAATGCACGCATGTTGGCAATTTGAACTTGTAAAAGCTGCCACTCTAACACAACTGTATTGCTGTATGAAGGTCTGAAAGGTTTATGGAATGGAACATTAGCTAAAGAGACCAGTACCCAAGACAAATGTCCTAATCCATGGAGACCCCGGAGAGTGAGCTCTGTTGTTAGTCACATTACAAAACCGAATGCAGGTTTTGCTTTACTTACATTCACTACTTTGACAACTTCATCAACGGGTTGCTTCTTCTTCTGTTTACCTATTTCCCAATATGTTACACAAAAATTTGGCCATGTACAGTATTCAACTTCAGTTATTTAAATATGAAACCAGAAGAGTTCTTCCTCTACCACAAAACAACTCTAAAGTATTGTGTCAGATTAGTGCCAAATGTGGCACGTGTAGAGAATGCATGCAGAGCTCTTGACTCAGGAGCAGAGGTCCACTGACAGGCACTCATCAACCACATTTGGTAAGGCAGTGTTATCCTGCAATTATGTTGTTGATGTTATTTTGTTAATTGCAGAAACTCGCACAACAACCTTCGCATCACCCGCATCCTGAAGTGCCTGGGCACCCTGGGTTTCCCTCACTACCAGGCCCCACTGGTGAAGTTCTTCCTGGAGCAGACACTGGTCAAGGGCAGGCTGGACAGTGTGAAGGAAAGTGCACTCAACTACTTCATCTTTGCTGTCCTTGATAAGCAAGAGCGAAGGAAATTAGTGAAGTATGCCTACCAGCACTATGAGCCCAAACATGAGTTTGTGTGGTGTCCCAAGACAATTCAGAGTATGTTTGAGGAGGAGTGATTCTCAGGTGATGACACAACAGCTATGAAACAGGGGTATATGTACATTGCACATGGTAACATGCCCATGAATAAGATTAGAACGGCAGGTGAGGCCAGTGACTTAATGCAGTTGGATCAGCAAAGTAGCAGTGGGGGATTGACAGAGGTATCAATACTTCAGAATAACATGCCAAGTCAGTGGGGCCATGACACAGGGTCCAGACAGGGCTACAAGACTAAAAATGGAGGGGATCAAAACACCCATAATGATTCAGCACCTGAGCATCTGCCAATTAGTCAAAATAGTACTTCTCATTCCAGTTATGGAGCTTTTGCAATTAGTAAATCAATAGCTACCACTGACCCTACCACTAAGGCACCTAGTAGTGATCAGAGAAAGAGAACTGCAGTCAAGAGAGAAGAGGGCCCATCTATGAAATTAAGCAGAGGTTCAGAGGAAGATACTCATTCTGATCATGAGGAACAATTAAGAAAACCAGACAGTGGAAAAGAGTAGATGTTTGATAGAAAAGACCAAATGCCAATGGTCATCTTAGTGAGGTGGCTGCAGATGACAAATGAGACAGTGGAGATGTGGTGGGAGAGCCCAACACTGCTAATTGTGACACCAAGGGCACTGCTGAGTGCTATTAAATTTATGTGGGAATGATAAACACCTACAGTGACCGCTGGAAAATAGATGAGCAGGAGATTTGGGGGGAATGCTGACAGCAAAAAATATGGTGGAATGAGTAAGGAAGCTGCAAATGAAGGTGATTTCAGAGAGATGTTTCAGAAGTACCATCAAAGGTACATTTAAAATAACACATGGACATATGTTCTGTTCAAAGTGATTAGCATGTTCTACTTTAATGAAGGGGAAATAGTACTTGAAGTATGACATATTCTAATCATTTATTTGTGAAAAGTTTGTTCACCCCCAATGGCCAACCCCCTCCACTGTAAATGGTAATCTCACAATGTCTCAGACATCACAACCAATCACAATCAAAATGAGGTTCAGGTGTGTTGCAGGTAGTTGGGGAGGGTGAGGCACTGCTCCATCTTACCTCAGTTGGTAGAATCAGTTGTCACTCATGGGTTTTTCCTCTAAACCTATTATCTGTGTGCCAGGTGGGACTTCTCATGAGGAAGAGTTCACCTGGTTGATGTGACTGTTGTTCAGCAGTGTATTGTTATCCACAATTGCTTCAAATAGAAATGTTATAGTACTATATTTTAGGGTTTTCAAAAGTAATTTGACAAGACACAAATCGGTGCAATGATCAGGTCATTTAGTTTTATAATTACTATATGATTGTTTCCAATGTTTATTATATGTTTATTATATGTTTATTATATTATCTGTTTGCAAGGTGGGACTTCTCGGGAGGAATAGTTCAAGGATGATCATTTGACTTGTTTCTCTTAAAAACATGTTCATCATTGTGTTATTTTTTCCAAATAACAATTAAAAACCTAAAGATTTTGTGATTTATTTCATAAAGGCATATTCTTTTAGGAAACTGTTCAATAGATTTTTGGGTAATTTTGGGATTTTTACTATATGTTTGTTTCCAATGTGTTTCACACAGTTTCTACTAATCACAGTGTTTGAAATTAATTTATAAAGGCACTTGTGTGTAACCATTTGTACCACCAGCGGTGCCTTATTTGTGTTCATGCATGACAATTGTAAATAAAATTATTTACAAATATGTAATCTGTATGTGAGCTATATTACTGGCTATTTTTCTCTTGAAAAATAGTCAGTATTGTGCACCAACAAAAGTTAGGCTATTTTTCAGGCATTTTGACCAGGTTTTGAGCAGTCGTTGTTCTGGAAGTTTTTGCTTAACCTGGCAACACTGCCCTCCCCATCCTCCCTTCTGACAGACCCATCCTCTCTGGAATGATATTTTAATACCAATCATGTTACTGACCTGTTGCCAATTGACCTAATTAGTTGTGTGATATTCCACCAGGTTAAATTTTTTAGCATTACATAACTTTTCCAGTCTTCTGTTGCCACTGCCCCAACTTTTTTTGAAATGTGTTGCTGGCCTCAAATTCAAAGTGGGCATATATTTTTCAAGAAAAAATAAGTCTCAGTTTCAACATTTGATATGTTATCTTTGTACTATTTTCTCTTGAATATAGGGTTTAAATGATTTTTATCATTCCATTGTTTTTATTTACATTTTACACAGCATCCCAACTTTTTGGAAACAAGGTTGTACTATAGAGAATCCTATTGTAATTTAATAGCAGAAAAGAATATCAATGAGTACTATAAGCTTAGGGAGTATTATAAAAAAAATCCTATAGGGATTCTGTTTATGCTCAGAAAATGTACTTAGAGAATCATATAGTAATTCCGTAGTATAAAGAAAATCATAGAGTAGGCTATACTAAGCCTACTATGGAGTATTATAAAGAACCTATAATTTCCAATAGGAATCCTATAGTGCGTTTTCGTGAGAGGCTAACTGTTATTTCACATTATAAAATATGTATTTATCGTATATACAAACAAATATTATAGTTTAATTGTAGAAACAACTATTTTAGTTACAGTCTACGCTAAATGGAGCTAGCTAGCTGACTGTATTTGCTACGCTAACAGTAGCATTATAATTGGAGGGCAGAAATAGGAGTAGCTAGGCTACCTGTTTGTGGACAAAAGTTACCCAACATCGCCATCTGCTGATTATATACCATAATGTTATTTTCGTTATTGACGAAAACATTTCTTACACATACTATGAGTGCAACATGGATTAATAATTTAATGCAGCAAGCTAGCTGAGACTGTTAATTAAAAAAAAATCCCACTTCTTTGGAACCTTTGCCCTTTTTGAGGAGCAAGATACTGCTGCATAAAACACTGCCATGACTAGTGTCAAGTTTTCTGACGTTTCCGAACTGGTCTCAGGTGAAGTGGGGGGCCTAGTGGTACGCCAAATAGAACCAAGTCCCATTTTGCTTTAGGAATATTGTTTAAACAAGTGTTCTACATACTAATTTACAAATCCTTCATGTCATTGATGATTAAATAAACATGATTTAATTTAAGACGTTTTGTGCGTATCACGTCTCGAAATCAGATGCACACGAATGCACGACATATCAATAGGCATGCACATTGTTTCTTGTTTGTGAAATTGCACAAATTCAAAAATAACACAGTGCCTTATGGGATTGACCATAACGATGTTGACTCGCTCAAGAGGGGCACAGGAGGGTCTAATTTGGCACAGGAGGGTCTAATTTGTCTCTACACTAATTTGTCACTCATTTTCGCTTCCTCAACAGTAACATTACATCACTGAACAATGCAGTCTTTACGTTATTTACATGCACTACATTGACCCCTTTGCCAACACATTTCATTCTGCAGGGAATGGCTAGATCATACATCAGTTTGTGAGCAGAGAAATTAACTGTCGAGCAGAGGTTCAGTGACATGCGCGCGTCAGCATGTTACTCTTGTAATTGTGTTATTTTTGTTTAATTGCAGAAACTTGCAGAACAACCTTCACATCCCTTGCACCCCGAAGTGTCTGGGCACCCTGTGTTTCCTCAATACCAGCCCCAATACCACTGGTGAGGTTACGTGCTAGTTGAGGGAAAGCTTGACAGTACGAAGGAAAGTGCACTCAACCAAATAATTTTGCTAACGTTGAACACCAGTGCGTAATTCCCAACCTAGGGGGTGTCTGAGCTTCCAGGGGTGGCCCTGGGCCTTCTATGATTTGAGGGATAAGAAAATATATATTTGTGTATATTGTCTTTTACATATTTGAAAGGGGGTATAACGAGGAATTACATTCATTTATTTTAATAATAGGCTCTGTTATAAAAACACCAGTTCACATTCAAACCACCTCTCCCATAGTGCACTTGTACTCACTTTCACTTTTGGTTGACCAACTTACAAAAACTTTCAAATCTTAAAAAAAAATTCAAAATCATTTTAGATGGCACAATGATTTCCTACTGTATTCAGTACTTGTTTTTTTTACTTAACCTTAAATTAAGTCAACTGAATGTCAGCAGCCAATAAATTAGTGAATTCATTTGACCATATCGGTTATTGTTCATTTGAGGAGAGATGATCACACATCCCAGTGATTACAGTGGAGAAGGGGGGGTGCAGCGTTTTGTTTTTCCCATGTACCCCAAAACATTTCTAGTGAATAAATGCTGTGAAGCACTATCATTCCACTATATGTGTTCATGCATGACAATTGTTAACACAATTATTTACAAATATATAATCTGTTTCTGACACATAGTGTCTTGACATTGCCTAACAAAAATACAGAATCCATTAAACAAAAATGTTGTCATAAAGTAGGTTTAATTGGCCAAGTATAAACAAAATCAGGATGTTTCAATGACAACTGTAGACTGTTATTAAGATTAATATACAGTACGTCCATTCAGTGCTGAACTGCTGAACACACAAGCACAAACTGTCCCATTAATTCAGACTGTAGCAATCAATGTTTCCTAAATTCTCACATTATCCATTCTCGATATATGGCTTATAATTTCTCTACTTAGAAAATTGTGATTAAAAACATAGCAGTATATACACAAATGCATTCATATTTACATTCCAAGGTGAGGGAGTTAATCCGTTACTTTCAGGTGATTCTTAGAAAAGGTACATTGCCAGGAGATACGTACACACATGTATGTAAATTACATGGTATCACAAAGTCAGTTGAACTTAAGTTATCGCAAAAATTCTTTAAATGTGATAAAATTCATAAAATATGAAGTGGCAAAAGGAATACAAAAATGCTCCAACTACAAGGGCATCAAATGGAGAAAACCATTGCAAATAACATCTTTTTACATTAACAGTTTTGATGCTGAAAGTGAAAATCACAAAGTGATTGATTGACTACACTGAAAAGACATTACGATGTGTTTTTATCATTTTCCACCTCTGCAGGTTTATCGCTCTCCTTAGGGACATCACATTTGTTAGTTTCTTTTTTGTCTTCTCTCTTCTCTTTGCTTCTGCTCCTGTCCCGTCGGTCTCTCTCCCTCTCCCGGTCCCGGTCCCTTGCTCGGTCCCGGTCGTCTCTCCTGTCAGGCTCTCTCTCCTTGCCTCTGTCCCTACTCCTGGACCTCTCCCTTCTCCTGTCTCGGTCCCGCTCCCTGTCTCTATCCCGCTCTCTGACCCTGGGTCTGTCTCGGTCAGACTCTCTGCGGTCAGACTCTCTCCGGTCAGAGTCTCTGCGGTCAGAGTCTCTGCGGTCAGAGTCCCTGCGGTCAGAGTCCCTGCGGTCAGAGTCCCTGCGGTCAGAATCCCTGCGGTCAGAATCCCTCCGCTCAGGCTCCCTGCGGTCTGGCTCCTTGCGGTCTGGCTCCTTGCGGTCTGGATCTTTGCGGTCTGGATCTTTGCGGTCTGGATCTTTGCGGTCTGGATCTTTGCGGTCTGGCTCTCTCTCCCTGACTCGGTCTCTTTCCCTGTCTCTCCTCTTGTCTCCCTCTGGTTCCCGATGACGTTCTCCTTCCCTCCCTCGGCTGCGTTCCGGCTCTCCTCTGTCTCTCTCCCTGCTTCGGTCCCACTCCCTCTCCCGGCTCCAGCGCTTGCCCTGGCTTCTGTCCCACGGCCTGGCGCCGTGGGGTCCATCTCGGTCCCTCTCCCTCCTGCGGTCCTCAGACAAATCCCTCTGCCTCTCCTCAGACAGACGAGAGGAGCTGGAAACAGTCTCCCGTTCTTTGTGGGCCCCCTCAAACCGACTGGGCCTGTCACCAATACGGGGTTCTGAGCCCTCTCTGGTAGAGCTGTTTCTTCTCCTCATATCGGGAGAGTGCCGGCGCCAGTGGTCCTCCCTGTGGGAGTCTGGGCTGTGGCCTCCCATGCGGTTCGGCAGAGCCATGGGGCCCTCAGGGGTTGGGAGCAGTGGCCCACTGTGGCGAGCTGGTCTCAATTCCCCTGGACTGTCATGGCGATACCTGTCAGGTCCTCCGAAATGCTGCGGCGGGGCCCCTCGGTGGTCCTGAGGGGGTCTCTGGTCCTCATAGGACCCCCTGTGTGATGGTGGGGAGGGTGCTCTAGACCCCCGGAACTGGTTAGGTGGATGGAAGCGCTGTCCACCCATATCTCCGCTGGGAGGTGGGCCTCTGCGCCCCTCATGCTGGTTGTGGGGAGGTCCTCTGTAGGAGGGGCCTGGGGGTGGAGCCTGATTGTCATTGTACATGTGTGCAGGTGGTGTCTGACCCTGCTGATGGTCCATGCCCTGCTTGTAAGACCCAACACTGTTACTGTTGTACTGATCAATAGGGCCTCTTGGTGGGTCAATCATGGGGGCTTGGGGCCCATGGTCCACAAAATGAGGAGGAGGACCCCTGGGGCCATGGAAGTGGGAGGGGGGGGGTCCTCGGTTGTCATAGTGGCCTGGGGGTGGCCCCGTGAAGGGCGGAGGGGGGCCTCTGGGCCCAGGGAAGTTAAATGGGGGAGGAGGTCCACTGAACCTTGGTGGAGCTAAACCGTTTTGCCCATCGAATGAAGGAGGTGGGGGAAGGCTATGGCCCTCCATGAACTGGCCTGGAGGGGGGCCCTGCTGCCCCATGTGCTGGGGAGGCATGGAGCCCATGGGGACATTGAACATCTGGGGAGGTGGAGCTCGCTGGCCCATTGGCTGAAACGGAGGTGGTCCTCTAGGTGATATTATGTTCTGGGGTGGAGGTCTGGGCGGGGCCTCATACTGCTGCTGATTGCCTCCCCACTGGTTCTGATAGGGAGGATAACCAGCCTGAGGAGGCCCATACTGGGGGTACTGTGACTGGTTGCTCTCCGCTTGCATGGGTGGAGGAACCTGTAAGGGGGGCGGATGTCCCGGCATAGGCAGAGGGCTTGACAAGGAAGGGATACTCTGCATGGGCAGGGGATGTGACATGGGTGGTTGTCCAAGCCTCGGGGGTGGACCCTGCATAGGCGGGGGTCTAAGCTGGGGTGGAAAGCCGGTAGGTGGCGGAATGTCAGGAGGACCTCCGTGGTCCATGTAGCTCGACGGTCCCATATGTGACATGTGGGAGGGGTTACTGTCCACCAAGGTGGAGCAATCTTGGGTGACATTCTGAGCAAGCACAGGAATTGTGGGGGACACAGAGGAGTTCTTGCTAGTGGAGGTGTTGAAGTAGCCAGAGGAGGTAGACTCTTGGCTGTTCTGCTCAAAACTAGAGATCTCCCCTGTTTTTAAAATGCTGGCCGCATTTGGCCAAATACTGTATTTGTCAATGCCACTCTTGGTTGGGTCGATTTCCTCAGATTGCACTGTTCGATCTTCCATGTAACTAACCTCGACATCAGGTTCTACATGCTCACCTAACAAAGGAATGGAAACCTCGGCCGTGTCTGATTCCAGGAAGGGAAGAGATTCAGTGACAATGTCCTCCTGGGTCAATGGTGTCTCTGGTTCTTGGACTGTAGCCTGTAAAGGCGGCGTGGTTTCTGTCATGGGGGAAGGAGTAATCGTCTCCTCTTTTTCTACGGAGTCTGAGGTTAACCTCCTGGGGTCCCGACTCTGTCTGGGGTCCCTGCTCTGCCTTGGGTCCCGTCTTTGGTTAATTAAAGGAGCAGCAGCGGAGGAGGATTTCACCAACTCATCGACCTTTTTGCCCAGCTGCAGGAGCTGACTGTTCGCCAGCAGGGGCGGCTCTGACATTAAGTTGTCAGCGACTGAGAACGACGCAGCAGATGTCCCTGTGTTTGATCTCTGCTGGCGGATGGATTCCTCTTGCTCCTCCAGCTGACGTTTCTGCTCCTCAATCTGTTTATTGAGATCCTCCAGCATCTTCTGCTGTTCAGTCAAACCCTCGCTGGCCTTGGCTTTCCCAGGGCCCTCAGTCCTGACCTCTTCGAAGATGGTGTCATCCTCGGGGTCATAGGCCACGTCATCCACATCCGCCGTCTCCGGCTGTTTGACGGGCTCAGGTCCTTTAGGGGTTTTCTGCAGTGTTTTGTAGCCCATGCCTGGGTCATACTCCTCCTCTGGGTCATACGGCCGGTCATCCTCATCCTCCACCTGCTTCGAAAGGTCCTTGGAAATCAGGCCGAACTGCTGAACAATGGGATCGAGCAGAGCAGCGGGGCCGGCCGAGACGTCAACAGCACCGTGCTCTGAGGGGGACATGGAGGCCTCCGAGTCATTCCTCTTGTTCCCAAACAGGGTCTTAAGGATGGTCTGAAGGGGCGTGGCGTTCGCAGCAGACGACGCGGCAGTGCTGGCGGAGGAAGGGGATTCTTTGCCGGTAGCAGGGGCTTTAACAGAGGATAGGAAGGACAGCACTGACGAGGCTGCTATGGAGGTTTCAGAGGAGCTGGGAGGGGGAGGTGTACCTGGAGGGGTGGTGCTGAAGGGAAGGTCCTGGGCGTATTGCAAGGCTTTCTCTGCTTTGACTTCAGCCTTGATGGAGGCAGTTGATTTTGGAAGGCCAGTGTCATCTGGGTCTCTGATTTGGGTCTTGGAACGTTTCTCCTCGGTTTCCAAAGAGGCTCCGGCACGCTTCTTGTCCTTCTGGCAAATCACCAACCCTAGAAGGAGATTTGGGCGCGCTGGCTCAAGTCCTACAAGATAGAAAATTAAGACAGAAGTGAACTTAAAATTAAAACATTTAAAAAGATATTTTTGCATTTATTTATGTAGATTAAACAGACTTGATTCACATTACATTTCTAAAAATACAATCCACTTAGTGCGAAATGAGCGCTTGTTTCAAAAACACTTCTCTGACAGCAAAAGACGATTTCAGAGACAGAAAATCACATTATGAATAGGATATAATTTTCTAAGAACACAATCACAACGAACCAAAACTGATGACAAGTATGCTGATTTAAAGCCATAGGCTGTGGTGTTCTATATCTATTTTTTATTGATAAAAAATAGCCACAAAATTCCACCTGCATAATCATATGATAGTATAACTAAATAGTTTCCAAGGAATAAAGAATGCAACCCTTTTTAAATAACATAATAGCCACACTACTGGCCAATCTAAAAATACCCATGATGCTTTAAGATATGCGTCTGTACATTGCATAAGATTGAATGTACCTTTTGATCTAACAACCTCATCACACTTCATGTACAAACACATTGACAACATTTATTAAACATATAGTCTTGTTAAATCATAATACATTACCATGAAGTCACATTAAGTGCTCATTAATGGACATTTCCACTTGACTCCATATCAAAAAGACAAATTCAATTTTGTGGTACAGTGCATTCCACTCATTTTATGTAAAACCTATAACTGTTTTAATCTCAGATGTCAACAGATCATGTAGATGGGCTGTTCAATCTGAGCAGTGTTTCTGAGAGCCACAGATTCTTCTGTTGTTCTTGAGCTTCTTCAAACAGTAACATTTCAGTGGGCCCATCTCTGTGTCCAAGGCTCTCCAGGCTGGCTCTCCATAACTTACCAGGTCTTCCCAGGCATTCACTCAGTGTGTTATGGAATGGGCTGGGTCCAGGTCAGGTGCTGCCCCTTCAGTTATGATGTGGAGGTACTGGAGATACAGGTCGACCAACTAACACAGCACCCAGAGTGGCAGTATGGAACTATATAAATGTAGCACACAGTGGCAGTGTGGAACTATTTAAATGTAGCACAGTGGCAGATGTGTCATTTTCAGAAACATCTTCACTCTTTCAAACATTTTTCACTGGAGTTAAATGCAGTAGAGAATAAAAATTGAGCCTTAAAAACACCAGGCTGAGACTGACATCTAAGACGGCACCAACCTGTGATGCACAACATCCTTTATTTAAGATAGAAGTGTGATACAAGTTAATATACACACAGAAAGCACAGAGGGGACAGGAAACGTACAGAGGGATGTTTATGGAGGCAAAAACAAGTGCATGATCACCCCCTCTAGTGCATCACAAACTGAATTCATGAAACAAGCTCTCATATCACACAAAGGAAAATAAAACAAATTAAGCCCTGAAGGTACTTACCACTCAACAAAACCATTGATTTACAGTATAAGAACTTGTCTTCCTGTTTACTGAGTTTGACACTTAGTTACATTAAATAACGATCAAGTTGGTCTGGATGATCTGGATGAATTTCAATGTCAAATGTAATACTCAAATATCTGTGTGGGTGTTGGGGTTATTGGGGCCTCTGTGTTGGTGTGGGTGTTGTTGGGGGCCTCTGTGGGTTGTTGGGGGCCTCTGTGTGGTCTCTAAGTGGGTGTTGGGGTTTTTGGGGGCCTCTGTGTGGGTGTTGGGGTTTTTGG
>JACXGI010014773.1:0-18506 GCA_016801175.1 Esox masquinongy | reverse complement strand
TCAATAGCATCCTGTTTCCTGTCCAGAACTCCGCCTCTCATCAAGGCCATAGAGTGCTGGTCCAAATGAGAAGCCAACATATGGATAAAGGTCTGGCTGGAGAAGACAGGCTTGCGCCGTGATGGGCTAACACAATAACGGCCCTAATGAAGGCTCGTCCAATATTGTTAATCAGCCAGCTGCAATCAGCGATGGAGAGTGATTGGCTGATTGGATGGTGTCACCTCTGACTGAGCTGTTCACTGTGTTGATCTCATCAAGTTACAAGCTAATGTTGTCTGTCTGTCTGTCTGAGAGAGAGAGAGATAGAGAGAGAGAGAGAGAGAGAGAGAGAGATGAAGTGAGAGAGAGAGATATGAAGTGAGAGAGATGGAGAGACAGAGAGATATGAAGTGAGAGAGAGAGATGGAGTGATAGTAAGAGATGGATTGAGAGATAGAAATGGAGTGAGAGAGATGGTGAGACAGAGAGATATGAAATGAGGGAGAGAGAGAGAGAGATGGAGTGATAGTAAGAGGTGGATTGAGAGATAGAAATGGAGTGAGAGAGATGGTGAGACAGAGTGATATGAAGTGAGAGAGAGATTGAGTGAGAGATATAAACTGAGAGAGAGATTGAGTGAGAGATATGAACTGAGATGGAGTGACAGAGAGAGAGGAGGTGACAGAGAGATGGAGAGAGAGAGGAAATGCACTGCCCTGTGTATTTGTAAGGGAAAGAGAATTGGTCTGCAAATCTTTTGTGTGTGTGTGTGTGTGTGTGTGTGTGCACATTTATTCAATTATTGTGAGAGATACCCTTAGGCAACATGCTTGTCTAATGAATAGCTGAAGGTAGAAATCAAACACAACATTTTAAACCCTTAGCCTTAAGACTTTCCCGGTGATAATGTTTAAAACAGCACAATTGATTATGCTTTCATTTATTCTACAGATTATCTTTAAATCACATTAAAAACATGACCTTTGTAATTCAACATGCTAAAGAGTCAACTGTGTAAATTCTGGATGTAGGATGAAAAGATACTACTCCCTCCGAGCCATGGAGCCAAAACACCCCCAGCACCCCGAATTCCCTTTATATTGATGAAGCGCATAGGCCTCTGGTCATTATCTGTACACTACATAGGGAATAGGGTTTAATCTGGGGATCAACCTCTGACCTTTAACAGCATTTCGGTCTAACTTACCAGAAATTCACTGTGAGTTATGATGAGTCAATGTTGGAAACAAAAAGTCACCAACTTACTGGAATTCCATGTCTTACGGTTAGCGTGCTGGAATAAGTGGTCACATTTGTACAGTTGAAGGCCAATCTCAAAATCTGCAAGCACTGCATGCCCAATCAACCATAACCCTGACAACCCCGACAACCATAACCCTGACAACCCTGACAACCGTAACCCTGACAACCCCGACAACCGTAACCCTGACAACCCTGACAACCCTGACAACCGTAACCCTGACAACCTCGACAACCGTAACCCTGACAACCCTGACAAACGTAACCCTGACAACCCTGACAATTGTAACCCCGACAACCCTAACAACTCTAACAACACAGGTGGCGACTGAATGAGCTTGACTGATTGAACAAGCTCTGAATCGTACTCTCGGCACATCACTGATTGGACAAGCGCTGAATCGTACTCTCGGCACATCACTAATTGGACGAACTCTGATTCGTACTCTCGGCACATCGCTGATTGGATGAACTCTGATTCGTACTCTCAGCACATCACTGATTGGACAAACTCTGATTCGTACTCTCGGCACATCACTGATTGGACAAACTCTGATTCGTACTCTCAGCACATCACTGATTGGACAAATGAAAGTATCAAGGGTATTTTGCACTTCATTGCATTCATTGGCAGCAGCGAACATTAATGAATATTAATATTAACATTGATGAATATAGACCAAAGAAAGTGTAGACTGGAGTGAAATATGTACCGCAGGTAACCACTGGAGTAGCAGATATTATGCAGTAAACTTAGGTAGAGTGGTGTTGTGACTTGCTCCGTTATTACCAGTTGCATTAAGCTCAATAGTTCAATATTTGCACCTTATACAAATATTTTTACAACTTATTGACAGTAACTTATACATTTTAGATGTTTCGGGCCTCCACCGATTCATTCAAAGTTTAATGGGAGGAAGATCTAAAATACCAAGACTGTGCTTGTTTGGATATTCCCTGAGACCTCTCCATGTCATGACAACAAGCTTGTGAGGGCGCTCTGCATTTCTCTATGACAGGGCCAGTGCAGCTTCTGGTCTGGAGTCTATGATAAGGTCTTTCATGTTCCCATAGAGCCAGACCCCAAGCTGGGAGAGTTTGGTGTACCTTTTGAAAGAGGGTGACATTAATCAGAGTAGAGTTCTATGATGTTCGTCTTGTGATGTTTGTTTTTAACGTCTCTATTTTGCTTGACTTCCTGTTTCACTTTCTTACAGTATAAATAAAAAAAACTGAAGCACCCCTTTCTCTTCACATTTTTTGTTATTCATCTGTGGGGCCTCTAAAATAAAATATTTGGAATATGAATTGTATCTTCTTTTCTCTGAATGTTGAACCTAAATTCAGTGACACGGGTAGATTTCACATTAGTTGACAAGTGTAAATTCAGAGCGGATGTTGAACTGACGTCTTTGCCCGGTGGGAAGCGGTCTCCCTCCACCTTCTCTTTGTCTCCGATGACACTTGGATCAAGGCCGCTTTGTTGCCAAGCGCTTTCAGAACTCAAGAGGCCTGTGCTGACGTCAGCCGTCATTCTTCCATTACCCAGAGTCCTTCATGTTTCCCCTCCTCTGGTGGAAGAGTCACCCAGTCAGCCTGCGTGATGAAGTCGTCACACTCCACGCCTCGCGCTACAGACACTTTGTCTGTAAAACCTTGAATTGACCTTGGGCGTGACGTGGTACAACATAACAAATATTTTTTTATGAAGTGCAGTTTCACAGTTTCCTTGGAATAGGTATTAACACATGCGAGACGATACAACAGGACATCTCAGCGCTGTAATGTTTAGCTGGCGGGCCAAACAACGGGCTGCCGACGTGGGATTTAAGCAGGCGCAGGGTTTTATGCCTCGTTGCAACAGTCCGAGCGTGGAGGAGAAGATGGACAGTTTGTCGCTGCCAGCCAAGGTCACCTTGTCAGTCACAGCGTTACACCTTGAGGTAACGGTAATAAATTACATATGCCTGCCACACCTCTGTGGAATTAGTTTTTAACTTCCAGAGAGGACTTCTCAATCTCGTCTATACCCGCTGGCTGGGGCTGAGATTGGGGCTGCTGTGACGGACTACCCCAGCTCACCAGCCACGGTGCCTTGCAACCATTTCAAGTAAAGACATTTGGTCGTTTAGCCTGGGGTCCATGACACGGCTCATACCCTATACAAACACATCTCCTTTTATGCTTTCAAACTTTCCTCCTTTCATTTCCTTCTTTCATTTCCAACTTTCCTGGCCTTCTCAGCCAGGTACCTACCTCAGGTTATGGTAGGATGATTATGGATGATTATGGTAGGAAGTAGTTTAAGAAGTGTAAAAAAAAAAAATAGTTTGCAGGGCTTCCGTTGCCAAATTGTTATTCTGGTCTGCACTTGTGTTCCTGCAATGGTTTGGCCGTTTTCTACAGACTGTCTGGTCCTCTGATGGAACATTCATGGCCTCCTCTCCACCTCTGTTCATCCTCCTATTACTCCTCCTCTCTACATCTGTTCATCCTCCTATTACTCCTCCTCTCTACCTCTGTTCATCCTCCTATTACTCCTCCTCTCTGCATCTGTTCATCCTCTTATTACTCCTCCTCTCTGCATCTCTTCATCCTCCTATTACTCCCCCTCTCTTCTTCCTCCTATTACTCCTCCTCTCTACATCCTCCTATTACTCCTCCTCTTGTTCATCCTCCTATTACTCCTCCTCTCTTCATCCTCCTATTGCTCCACCTCTCTACCTCTGTTCATCCTCCTATTACTCCTCCACTCTGCATCTGTTCATCCTCCTATTACTCCTCTCTGCATCTCTTCATCCTCCTATTACTCCTCTCTACATCTCTCCATCCTCCTATTACTCCTCGTCTCCCACTGAGAGATCTGATACCAGACTGCACAGCCCTTTCTCCCTCCACCTGTCTTCTCTCTGCATCAGTCTCTCTTTGGTTCTGTCTCACTCTATCCCTAAATCTCTCTCAATCCATCTCAATCCATCTCTCTCTCCATCACTCTTGGATGGTAGTCACATCAAACAGGTCTCTGCATATAAATACTTGGGGGTATGGTTAGATGATAGGCTTTCCTTTAAAAAACATGTTTCTGAACTGTGAAAAAAGTTAAAATTCAAGATAGGGTTCCTTTATAGAAACAGGGCTTGTCTGTCCTCTGTAAACAGAAGACAAATTGTTCAGGCTACTTTTATGTCCGTCTTAGATTATGGTGATATTATCTACATGCATGCGTCGGTAATCACATTAAAACCACTGGATGCTATTTACCATTATGCACTTAGGTTTATCACCGGTGATAGTTACAGAACTCATCACTATATATTAAATCAACATGTGGGTTGGGCCTCTCTTTCTGTGATACGAGAGCAGCATACTTTCTTGTTTATTTACAAATCACTTTTACAATGATCTCCATATATATCATCTTTAATCTACTAGAATAACAAATTTCAAAACCAGATCACAGACGTGGATCACATTAGAGACTCCAGCCGTCTCCACAGAGTTGGGTAGGACTGCTTTCAGTTCCTTCACTTTATGGAACAAACTGCAGATCCAACTTGAGTTAAACACTCTGGTGTCCATTTTAGAAATGTTATGGAGGATCATTATGGTGTTGTCTGTGATTGTTTCTGTTGAAATGTATTTCTTTGTTTTGTATGTATTTTTATGAATATTTTGTTTGCATGCCTAACAGTACATATAAACATGACTACACATGGCACAGCCTTGAAAGAGAACCAGGTGTCAATCTGTTTTCCCTGTTAAATTGAAGTTTAAATAAAAAATAATAAATTCTCTTATGCTATATCTCTCCATCTTCCTATCTCTCTCCATCTCTCTCTCTCCATCTCTCTCTCTCCATCTCTCTCTCTCCATCTCTCTCCCACTGCCTCTCTCCCTCTCACGCTCTGTCCCTCCGCCACTCCTTCTGAAATGTGGCAACGGTCTGGACTGTGCCTGATGGAGTAGCTTTGTGAACACAGCACGTTTCCATATTTAGTCATGTCTCTGATGAGATGAGAAAGAGAAACAAGTAGAGTGTCTGGAATTGGACCCCGATAAAGTATGACCCTATGGGGCCTAACTACCATCACGTGACCTTGCACTAAAACTGGGACTGTAAACCGAATAAACGATGAACACTGACAATATTGACCACTTGTCGCAGGCATTTTGCTGGTATCTTTCGTTTCGATAAGTAGCTTTGATATGATTCTGATATTTGTGAGTGGAAATACCGATGACAACTTCTAAATTTTAAAGATGTTTTAAACTGAAATGGTAAACATATAGGAGAATGTCGTGACAGAAGAGTAGAACAATGCAAGCCAGGGCAGCTAAACTTGAAATATCTTTTAAACATTTTTAAACAAATTTTCTCAAATAAAACTGATAATCTTGTCTATGCTTCAACCTGAGAGTTGTTGTATAATTTCAAATCCAAACGTTTAGAGTACAGAGCTAAATAAAGAAGACATTCTTCACTGTCCCAAAACTTACAGAGGGTACTGTATATTTGTTTGTGTCTATGTGAGACACTGAGGCTGTGTGTGTTCATAGGAACTTATAGGAAATGTGGTGATATATTAGTTTTTCTTACTGGGGTAAAAATATGCAGTGACACCCATGCCAAACTCCCTTATTCATCTGTCCAGACCTGTCACCCATTGAAAACATTATGCGCATTATATATTAAAAAATAGGACAAAGGAGAACCCGAACTGTTGAGCAGCTGAAATGCTATGAAAGCAAGAATGGGAATACATTTCACTTTCAAAACTACAGCAACTGGTCTCCTCAGTTCCCAAACACTTACAGAGTATTGTTAAAAGAAGAGGTGATGCAACACAGTGGTAAACATGCCCCTATCCCAGCTTTTGTGAAAAGTGTTGCTGGCATCAAATTTAAAATGGGCATGTATTTTTCCCAAAACAATAACATTTCTCAGTTTCAACATTGGATAGTTGTCTTTGTACTATTTTCATTTAAATATAGGGATAAATGATTTTCGCATCATTGCATTCTGTTTTTATTTGCATGCATTTTTCGCAGTGTCCCAACATTTTTGGAAACGGGGTTGTGCTTAGAAATCAACTAGAGCAGTGAATAACCATGTTTCAGGACATTTTCAAGCATATTCTGTCTTCTGATCCCAAACATTCCTCCAGAACCACACAAAAATTGCTCAATGACCACAGAATCATGCCTGACCCAAACCCCATTTGCAAGAAGAGCTGAAGAGGAGAGTCCACGAATAAGGTCCAAGGACTCTGAAGGATCGGGAGATCGATTCCGCTTGGATGATAATCATGACACGTTTTTGAGAAATATATGTATTTCTCAATCAATACTTTTCTTTTGATTTTTTTTATATCTCTATTAAACATTTCTTTATATTTTAATTTAAAAAATCAAGCTGATTAACATCAATGGCATGTTATCATAGCTTTTTTTGCTCCATCTTTACCAGTGGCGTAGTAACTCTGAAGGCCCCAGTGTTATTGTCTATGTGGGCTACTGACACCCTTTGTGTCTACATACTTTTCTATGAATAAATGAACATATCACGGATCTATATATCTACGTGTTTATATATATCTGCAGATGAATAATTCCCGTGTCATCCTTCATACACTGTCCCCTTCCTTCTGACACCCTTCCAGTGGGAGAGCGGGAGAGCTGGGTGTATTTATTGTCAGAATGATCATCCTCAAACAGGACCTGTTGACATGGAGCCTCTAGGAAGGTGGAGGTGTGGGAAGATGGGTGTGTTACCGTGGATCTAGAAATAGCTCTGTGTGGATTCCCAAAAGACGCACTAACTATAACGGAGCCGCGGGCGTAGAAGGAGCAGAGGAGAAATGGGGAGATGTGAGAGACAATCGGGAGGTAGAGCAGCAGGAGAGGGGAGATGGAAAACAGTGTCACTAATGTAGCAACTCTTACTGCATCCAATCCTTAACTTACCTCATGTCTCCCCATAACACTGTCTGTTTCCAAAACCAGTGGGTGTGCTGTTGTGTGCGCGCGCGTGTGTGTGTGTGGCTCTTGTGTGTGCCTCTGTGTTGTGTCTATTGTGTGTGTTGTGTGTCTGTTGTGTGCATGTGCGTGTGTACTTCCCTCCCCTCCATACAGCAGACTGATGGCCTCCTTTTCTCTCTACTCACAACCTCTGGTCTATTCTCTATTTTCTCCTCTGTGACGTACAGCCTGTTCAAGCATTTTCATTCCGTTTGGTACACAGTCAGGGGATGAAATGCGTTGATCAGGATGTCGAGTCCTTGACTTCAAAGGGTCTATCGCATGAGGGAGTCAGTGTGATGAGGAAAAAGCAGTGTGCTCTTCACTCGCACATTAAGGAGAGTCTCTGGCCCAAGCTGAGACGTGGACGGGTTGTTGTTGTTGTGTTGATGCATTGATGTTATTGTTGATTGCTGTGGTTGTTGTGTTGCAGTGGAAGCCCTCCACCTTGGCACACTGATGGCAGCACATGGCTACTTCTTCCCCATCTCAGACCATGTGCTTACTCTGAAGGATGACGGAACCTTCTACAGGTTTCAGGTACTCAATCAAATCTATTTTATATCAGCAGTTGTCACAAAGTGCTTATACAGGCACCCAGCCTAAAATCTCCAAAAAGCAAGAAATTGTAGCACAGTGGTTAAGGAAGAATTCCTTAGTAGGGATTTATTTTTGCAGGTAACATGTACCAAGATAAGATGAACCTCTACAAGTTTCAGCAGTGTCATTTTAAGTAGTGATTTGCAATTATGAGTGTATACTTTTTTCATCCCCCACATGGGAATTGAACTGACAACCCTGTAGTTGTCTATGCCATTCTCTATCAACTCACCTACACAAGGAGTAGGTACTAAAATAAGATTTAATTAACTTCTACAGGTTTCAGGTGGTAAGATAATATTTGGTAATACCTGTTTTTTTCTCCCCAAATCCAATTCCAATTCAGCATTTTGTCCCAGCCACATGTTCGGGTGAGTGGGAGATTAAGAAATGTCCTCACATCTTGCCAAGCAGTTCTGCTTATCGCACCGCTCATTCAACCAGGAAGTAGACCCTAGTACCTACGCGCTTGATGGTAACACTTTGAAAGGCCAAAAACCTTGGTCCAACGCTAACTTTTTTTTCTCTTGGTCTGAAATCTACTGGCCTGGACTGTATTTTTACTGGCCTGAACCAAATAGAAAAAAACATAATATAGTTGTATTTTACAGGTATCTAGTACGTAAATATCATATCATCAGATTATTGATTCATACCACAGATTTGCATGTGGTATGAGACATGAGAGCTGAAACAAGCAATTGCTGTTTCAGAGCAGGTTTTCGGTAGTTGTTTGTTCCCTTAATAAACCACCCTGCCTTATCGGCTTTCGTCGGGAACACACAACATGAACGGCAGGACGTGTCCCTTGCAATTATCGTTTTTGACCCATGGAACCTGTTCTTTCCACGATAACCAAAATTATCACATTTGCTCTGCCTCGTACGATACTATATTTGGGTCCTTCTCTAGAATGCACAATGAAAAAAAAGACGACGCCGGTACTGTGCCACACCGAGGGGGGAGAAGCGCCACAGATGCATTTGAATGTGAGAACAAGTGAAAATCAAAGTGGGAAGAATGACAAAGATATCAAGCAAACATTTTAATACGATACTATGAATTCAAATGGGGAAATTGAGCACTGGCCCATGTGGGTCAGTGACTGTCTTTGTCTATTGGCCTGACGTTAGGTCTTACTGGCCCCGGGCCAGCGGGCCATCGTTAATGTTGAACCCTGCCGAAAACCACGAGTGAGGTTGCAGACGCACAACTTGCCACTATTAACCATAGCTCCACCATGTCCAACGTCCGCTTGACCAATGCATATAAATTTCACTGCCCCATTCAGAAAGCCTGGGCACTGTCTTTTTGCCAGGCAGTGACTCCTGGCCGGTACGACGCAGCTGTGCTGTGTGGCAGCGACTTAACTGATGAACCAAACCCGGGAATCCCTCATGACTGCTCATGAGGAATAACAGATATTATCTGTTGAAGTGTCCTGCAACTTCCTATTTGACGTCGACAGAGAGTGCTCTTGACATGGGGCTGCCTCTGTGATCTGATCCCATCTCTACCAAACGCTGTTTTATTCGGCAAATTGTTGGTATGCTCTTAACAGACCCTTTGCACCACCTGTCAGTCTCCGGCTGTCAATGCGCTCTGTAGAATGCAGTGTAATAACAAAACACGTAATTTAGTAGGTTTATCTACAGGAAGTGACCTAGACCCATATGGTATGACTTCAGTTGCAGACAGAAATATTCACAATCTTGCACTAATTACAAATAATTTTCCATTTCGTCAAAGTAGAAAAGTGAGAACCTTTTGGTACCACTCATTATCACTGATGTTTCCAAATTGCCCCCTCCCCCATGTCATTCCTGAATAGAAACAGGAATGACATGGACAGAATTAATGCCCCCCAAGACCCATTATTTTGTTCCATCCTTTGGCAACTGTAGTTAAAAGGTTTCTGTCAGCTTCCTGCAGCTCTTAGCTTGTGACTTTGCCTCGACTATTTGCTGACTCCAGTCCTGTTTTTATTTTCCAACCGCTCCAGAGGGCTTTGTGATGTGTGTTTGGGGTCACTGACCTGCTGGAAGACCCACAACTTCCATGGACTACATTGGAAATTCCTCCCCAAAACACCTTGATATTCAGCTGATTTCATGATGCCATTAACAAGATTAAGTTCCCCACTTAGATCCATTTGACGTTCAGTGTATACCCTGTGGGCACTTACAGCAGGGATCAATAAAAGGGACCAACAGAGATCATTAGCCCAGAAAAAAAACTAGATAATCTGCTTCTAACCTAATTATTTTGAATTCTCTTGAAGTATTCCAATTATTTTGTCCAGGCCATTGGTTTTGTTTTTTAATGGAACAATTTACAATTTCAGTTTTGAGTTTTTTTTATTCTTGTGTAGAAATCTTGTGTAGAAATCCCACTTTCAACTTGTTTTTGATACAAGTAGGTGGCAACTGTAGGTGGTCTTGGGAACTCAACCCTTTACCCTGGTTTTGCAGGCATGTACCAACTGAAGTGCAGATATAATATTGTACAATCTCCAGGCCTCAACTACGTAGCTATTGCTTTCGATGGCTACAAATATCCCAGCATAATTGACTGGCTGTTTAGATATAAACAAAAGGGACCTATCCAGTTTGAAAGGATGGTTAAATCTTGAGGTCCCACTAGTCCATTAGCGATCTAGGCAAATCTGCTTTTAGTTCTGATGTCCAGAATGGCCTCCAGCCTTCTTTGCGTGTTGACTCCATGTTGCCAAGGGCAGGTTAAGACTCTGGTGTGAGATGTGTTGCTGAGAGTTCAGTTGATTTGATTTAATGTAGAGATTTCTGTGGCGTTTAAACTGTAATGTTCTAAGTTATAACTTGTAGTTTTGTTTCTGATTTGGTTGAGTGATCAGTCAATCGGTAAAATGTAAGGATGTGTATTTTCAATGCTTTTTTCTCATGCTTGTTGTCACAAAGTGCTTATTCAGATATACACCCTAAAACAGTAATAATTTGATCTTTGTATTTATTATATTATTGTGCTCAGGACACATTTTCTTAATGGGTTCTCCTCAACAACAAAAAAAGTTTACTAGCAAAGTAAATAAATAAAATGAACAGATCTCTTCCCACTTTGGTGCAGGCTAAAGAGTGTCCAACCTTTATTGAGTTGAATATATTTATTGGGATAATATTAGTCATGCACCATACCCCAGACCACTACCTATCTAAGGCTGTCAGTCACTCCTTTTCCTTCTGGTGCAGTCTGGTGCAAGTCTGCCCTTTAATTCATTATTCAGCTCAGCAGAATTCCACTCAGGGCGACAATAGGTATGCATAATAATCTATTTATAGACAGATCATCCATATTTAAAATGTCACATTTTACACTTCACCACCGAGCTAAGCAGGGTTGATCCTTTTAAGTCCCATTGGGAGAACAGATGCTGCTGGAAGAGATGTTGGAGGGCCAATAGGGGGCACTCTTCCCTCCAGTCTAAATACCAAATCCCAGTGCCCCTGGGCAATGAAGGGAACCTTGCCCTGCGCCACGTGTTATTTTTCAAATGGGCCGTCCTGACTCTATGGTCACAAAAGATCCCTTCCGTAAGGGTAGGGGTGTTAGCATCATACACACTGCCAAATAGCACTTCAAACTGCCCTATAGACACAATTAAATCCAATTTCAAAGAATTTTGCACTTTATTCCACATAGGGTGCAGCAGAACTAAAAGCAATTTCACCAGTCTCAGTGGAAGCCTAGGGGTCAGATAGTGTTAATACAAACATGTGACCTGGTTTGATTATCATTCATTCTAAAATCAATCAACATTGTTAAATATGAAGAACATTTCTGCATTAGTATTTTATAAATAAATATCAGAGAATGCTGCTCTCCTTACATATAAAGACACTCAACCCACCTCTTGATACAAAACACAAAGGTGTTTTAGACCTCAGGCCAGTAATGAATCTTTGGGCCCAATGGATAACAGCATCTGGCGGTTTATGTAAGGAAGCAGCAGGATGCATGTAGATAACATCCCCATAATCAAAAATTTACATAAAATTGGCCTGAACAATTTTCTTCCTATTTGCACGAGTTAACCATCTTTAACAGAAAACAATGTTCTTTACCAACTGGGTTACAATCTCAAATTGAGATCAAAACAGATACCGCAAGTTTTGTTGGATAGAAAATGTTAAATTTGTTAACCCTCCAAAGTAGTTTGCAAAATCCTCTGGTATTTGTGGCCAAAAGCTTAGAACCTGGTTCCAATCAAAGTTCCAATGGCGGTTAGCAAACCACAGCCACTGAGATTTATTACTGGATTACAGTAAAAGCCTTCTTTTGGCAAGACATCCAAATAGCTTGTTAGCATGGGGGTGGTCTAGTTGTAGTTTTGGAGCCTTTGGGACCCCATGATTCAGTCAACTTCTGCAATTCTCCATCTGCGATCCTTGGGGAATATTTAACCTCTCGAACCATCCTCTTCACTGCGCGTGGGGAAAAATACACTTGAGTTCTTTTAAAAGCAGGTTTAACACAGCTTCAGTTAATTGAATGTTCTTAATTATTGTCTTAATAGTGAAGATAGATATTTGGAGGCATGTAGCTAACTTTTATTTTAGAGCCATTGCCTAATTTAAGTTCAACAACCTTTTTTTGCCGGTCCTCGTAGCAGAGCCGGCCAAGAACAGCGAATGTCTCTTACTGAGTGAGTGACTGACACTCTGACTACCCCTTGTTAAATAGCGTGGCGGTTAGTGACGCGGACTGCCATGCAGCGGTCCGGTGTTCGCGCCTCGCCAAAGTTATAACAAATTATGCATTAGGATTTGTTCAGGATAGGCAAAAACTTTGTTGGCTACAACCTTCAGTAGCTATATTATAGTGGGCCTAAAATAAAACCATCCATGCATGCTTTTTGACTATTCCAAGTAGTAAGTTAGTAGATACCAGTAAGCCTATTACTAGCTAATAAGCTGTTAAAACGGCTAGTGGCAAAAGCCATACAGTTCATAGATGCTATTTGTGTTGGACTTTAATGTTTAATGGTCTCTAGCGAAATATTCAAACTTGGCACAGCCTGCCACATGGGAGACCCTGGTTCAAATCCAGTCACGGAAACAGTGTTTGTCCCTTCTAATTGTGGGCTGGCTGAACTCGGCTTGCCTGGGTTATTTTTCTTGTTTCTCCTTTAATTTGTGTGTTCTCTGACCATACCCATGTTAATTATACCTCTATGAAACAGGAAGTGACCACTTAATAGTTCCCAATGACTCAGATGAAACAAAAAAAAAAACATTACAATTACATTAGATTTGGTTAATAATAATTTCTGTGGGTGTCAATTGTCGTGAGTCGTGATACAGATTTAAATTTTAAAATGCCACCTTAATTAAAGGTTAGATTTCTATTATGAATTGTTCACTGTAATGACCTCCTACCTTCTCATGGGACTGGTGGAAATGATTCAAACTCTAACCCTTTTATCTTGAAGTGTTCAAAGGAACGCTGGTGGGCACAAACAAGGCTGCAGCCTGTTTTGTCCGGCAGCTAAAAATAAAAAAACAAATGCAGTAAGTAAACCGTCAAAAGGCAGACCAGATAACTTTCCAAGATAACACTGGTTCATTATCAAAAAAATGGTGGAAAATGTATAACTTAGCTTTTCCTATCCTTTATCTTTAGAAGGCATGTCACGGTAATCTTACCAGGTGTTTCTCATTGTATCGTAACATCAAACAGAAAGACGGCAGCCATTCTCTGTGTCCCTTGGTATTGCTCCTAACTGAGTGTCAGGTGTGTCCTCCCGCTCTGGCCAGGTGTACCTGTGTTTTATAATGGCGAAGGAGAGATGGGTCCCAATGAGTCCCAGTGGGTCCCAATTCCCACGGAACTGACTCACGATATAATGTTTGAGTATAAGACAGTTGTTCAAGCTGATAAACGACGACATTTTTGGTGCCTTTTTTGCTCGCCTTCACCACGCGGGGCAGTGATTCGTGGGCACACTATAACGGTCAGAGGTGCTTTGTTTAATTTTTGTATCCCATCAGAACACAAAGTATCAGCATGTATTTCAAAAAGGTTTTAAAAGAAAATGTAAACTCTGCCACCTCAAAACGTGGTTCCAACTATACATTTGAAGGTCTGTATGATCAGTCCTTGCACCTGTTTTTCTGTCTTTAAATTTGGGAGCTTGTTACAGTTCTCCAGCTCTGTCAGTCAGCTTTCTACAGAAACAGGCTGGGAGTTTGCTTTGTTGTTTCAACCACTGAATACCGCTTTAAAGACTCAATCAGTCATTCTGTAGCTACTTGTTATCTTATGGAAAGTTTTCTGTGGATTCCTGCACTCGTTCTAAAAATGTAATTTTAGATTGACAGAGGACATCATCAGTTTAATCACTGGCTATCCCTAATTTAGAACTATTGATTATTTCAAGGGAAGGGTTTTGGACCAATCCAATGTAATTACACTGTGTGCCAATCATCTCTAGCAGGATGTGTCTGTAAATGTTGTGCTTTGGATTAACATCATGCTTGATCTGCCTTTCTATGTATTTTTCTCCCACCATCTATGTGCCCTTTTTTTTCTCTTTCTTCCACCGCTTTGCGTCTATCTACATTTCTCTCCATCTATCTACATTTCTCTCCATCCCTCATCTCTCTTTTTACATCTCCTTTTTTCCCTCCATCCATGTCTTCCCTGTCTCTTTCCTTTCCCCCGTTGTCGCCACCTCTCTCACGTCCCTCTCTCTCTCTGTAGCACTTTTTGTCTCTCTCCCCCTTCCCTCCACTTATCAACGTATTTCTCCCTCCATTTCTTATTGCTTCTTATTCCCTCTCTTCAATCTCTTTTCCAGACTCCATATTTCTGGCCGTCAAACTGTTGGGAGCCTGAAAACACAGACTATGGTGACTACAGCCGTCTACAGTCTATGACCTAGATCAGCCTCTTGTCTCACACACACAGACACACACACACACACACATAAACACACCATATTTAATCACTGTCCAGTTCAGTAAATCCAGACTACTCTCGCTCTTTGCTCTGTTCTACTCTACTCTGCCCGCGGAGGGACACTCGGCAGCCCAGTCAGCCGCCCAGATCTCCTGGGCCCAGTTTTTCACAAGTAATGTCTGGCTTTGTATAGAAATAGGTCAAATAGAACAGATGAATGATTGACCTGGATGGGGACTTGTGCTCTATTCAGTCAACTTCTATGCACATACTGCCTTGGTACTATATGATGAATTCACATAGATAGGCTAACTTTTCAAAAGTTGGGCCCAGTCTTTCCTCCAGATGGTAGCTGCTTCCTGGAGCCAGACAGATGACTGTTCTGTCAGGAACAAATCATGGATTTCTATGAAAACAAAAGCAGCTGAACAATATTGATATGCATCGGCCTGGTATACCACCAGGAGCCCAATAAACCCAATGTCTCTCTGTCTGTTTCCTATCTGGAGACAGCAAAACATCAGTTCTCATTTCCTTCTGTTTATTTCTTGAGATTCACCGATGTACTCTGACACAGGCATTCCTGGATGTAGAAGCAACAGCTAACTGTTGGAATACAGCTCATTGGCAGGTTTTTTTGTCTGTCACTTTATTCAAAAATCTCAATGGTTCTTAAATGGTCAGTTTTATGGTTTTAGAATGATCAGGTTTAAGGTTTTTGAATGGTTAGTGTTAGAGGCCTAGAAGGGTCACGTTTGCAGTTTTGTAATGCCTCAGGATAGTGTTTATACTAAGGGATCTATAGAGCCTGCTGTTAGCGACACTGCAAAGGATATTTCCAGATGTTTCTGTTCACAAAGAATCTTGCAGGATCATTCATTAATTATCAAATTTGTCACCTTTTTGTGGCTTCAGGGTGAACAGACCTTGGTTATGGTTCATTTCAGTCATTCCAGTAGACTGTCTAATTAGCGATATCAATTAGAGTTAACTGCTTGCTCACAAACACAATGACTGTTTGTTATTATTACACGTTTTTACTTCTCGACTGGTCCAAGATTAGAACCAATAACCTTAAGTCCCAACATGCTTTACCACCAGACTATCTGCCAGTACAAATAATGGAGATGATGCCAGAACTGAGGCTAATGTTGAAGAGTTTAAGAATGGCTAATATGAGTTCATGCTCTTTAACAGTGTTGACCCAATCAATGGCACCTCACATTCTTATGTTAAAAATATTGATAGAAATGTGGTCCTTTGCTATTTCAACAAACATATACCGTTCTTAACAAGCTTTTCAGTAACCTGCAAGTGTTTCAGAAGAAGCAGGTCTGGGCATCGGACAGGATTGCATAGCAGTTGTTTGGAATGGTGGAGGACTGTACCAATGAGGTCATAGGGATTTCATCACATGACTTTAACAGCACAATGTTAATTGACCACGTTGGACACGTTGAAATAAAGGTCCCGGGGTCAGTGTAAGGTACTCCACCGAAGGAGCTAAAGAGGCATGTTGTAATTGACTTGAAGTGAAATAACTACGTCACTGCCATCATGACGACCGCCACAGAATGGTTTACCATTTTGATATAAAGCAGATGGGAACAAATAATCTGGACATCTGCATCAAACAAGATGAGTGAGCTAACTGGAAGTCGCTATGGATAACAGCGTCTAATAAATTTCTCAAATGTAAATTTTATTATTTATTCAGGAAGTTGTTCTTTGGTAGGTATCTCCACAATCTTCCTCCCTAGGGGCCATTCTTTGAACTGGATTAAATCCCTCTGGTCAGTGAAGGTGACACTGCCCCAGTGTAGATGTTTTTCAGATGGGATTTCTTTCTAGTTTCTGTTTTTGTCACCAGTATATGGTTTCCATTCTTTGTTATTGTAAAAAAGTCTTTAATTCTTGTCTGTTATTATTTATCGGTTTAGTAAAAATGTTTTTTTTATTTTAATAATATCACCATAATCTCCATAGTTCCAGGTGCTTGGTGCAAGCTGCATGGAAATCTGAAAATGTTATTGTAATATAGCTGCCCATCATAGAACTGTGAAACGGTAATGGTATTCTAGAACCATAGAATTGACCATTCTAGAACCAAACAACTGACCATTCTAGAACCATACAACTGACTCTTCTAGAACCATGAAACTAAGAAATGTCAAATTGGCTTCTGACTGACAAGGAAGTAGAGAGACATTGTGCCTGAAAAACAAAAAGCTGCAAGCTAACTACTTTGAAGGATGAACAGTAAAATCTCCCTTGTGATGGATCCGGATTTTCAAATTAATGGAAATACATTGACGGGCACAGAAAACCCCTTTGAGTCCATAGGGATTCTTGTGCTTGTGGAAAAGCTATGAAATGTGCAATATGTGATATATGTTCATGGTCGAATCGGAGGAAGTATATATATAGATCTTTTCAAGCAACATAATATCACAAAGGAACGGATTATCGAACTCCTGGATGAAATCAAGTGTTTGAAACAGCGCCACGCGCTAAATAAGGAACCTTCTGAGCTGAATGCTGCTCTTGACACCTTACTAACAGTCAAGAGGGCCCCCATCTGTTTTTTTATTAATGTGGATACGTTGCCTCATCTCCATCTTCCATCCAATGAGTGCCTTAAAGCATCTGCTCCCTACTCCCTCTAGTGCTGGATGGAGCAAAGTGGGGGCTGGTAGGTCAGGAGTGCATTTCCAACGCATCCAGCCCCTGTTTTTGCATCCTGACCTGAGGCACTTGAACCACATTAAGCCACTGACTCTTCTCCCATCTCCGGGGCCTTCCGTTGAGACCGTCAGCCGCTTCAATCTGAATTCATCAAGATTTTGAGTCTTAATGGCTCGTGGGTCTGTGCAAACACATCCATACTCATTCCTAAAAATGATACAGTAGGTATTTTATGCTTATTAGACAGGAAAGGAGTAAAAGGCTGAGGAGAATTTTTGCTCAAAGATCGGTAGGAGTATTGAAATAAGACCACCTGACCTCCTTGGGCCACACATCCACTCACCACTGTCGTTGTAAAGCACCTGCAAAGTGACTGCAACGTGAAGTGTTTTTACCCGACTGACTGTTTCTGGCCGACCGTTTCCTTAACTTACTGAACGTTTCTGACTCAGTTTTTTCCTGACAGTCTCTTTCTCTGTGCCCCTTTTTTCAGCTGTTTACCTCTGCAAAAGAACAATGCAAAACAAAGCCCGTCTGGAGCTGGCGGATTACGAGGCGGTAGGTCCTCCCCGTCCCCCCCCACCTCCGACTACACGACACCCCTTCTCTCCAGTCACACAGCGGGGAGACGGGGACAGATAGTGTCGGTAGTGTCTTGGCTGGCGCCGCGCTATAAGGATTTGATCCCGAAGTCGGCCCTCCGCTTCCACGCCGAGGCAGGTGTTCCAGGCGTCCAGGCCCATGAGAGAGGTGTCAGACAGGGCTACTGCCGCCCCTCCACTCCTCATCCTCACGTGGAGGCGGAGCGCTTGACACTTGGGGCATCCGGTTCCTGTAACAGACCCTCATGGTCAGAGTCAGGTGGTGACGCCGGGGGGCATCAAAGGACCCTGGTCCCTGTCCACATGATCCCAGAGCTTTGGAAGTGTGACACCTGCCAAGTCGGGGGGATAACCAGTCTAAGGCAGCTGTTCAACCGCCTGTTCATTAACGGCTCGGCGGGGCTCTCGCCGGGGGGGGGGGGGGGG
>JACXGI010014772.1:0-18498 GCA_016801175.1 Esox masquinongy | reverse complement strand
CTTTTTAGGGTTATTACTCAACAGAAATGTTGCAACACATATTTGCCTTAAAACTTAACTTTCAACTCAACAGAGTAAGTTTATTACATAAGGTATAGTGTATAACAGTTATATAGGTATAATAGTTATTAGGGCAGCCATAAGTCTATGAAATCACTTCTGAAGATTTTCACTCAAAGCAAATGTTGGTATAATTGCCATCGTCTAACTTCATTCAGTATATTTTTTGTACTACGTGCTTTTAACCACAGCTATTCCAGCAGCCCAGACCCAAGAAATCAACTTTTAGGGCTGCTCACTCAATATGAACAGGAGAGCCTCGTATGGACGTTGACAAGTGAGGTGAAGTCAGGAGTCATTTCTGTTGAAGCAGTGTGCGGTACTGTTGAAGCAGTGTGCAGTTCTGTTGAAGCAGTGTGCGGTACTGCTGCAAGATATTCATCAGTGAGGCTGCATCTGCGCTTGGACTTGTTGAATTGTAGCATCGGGTGACAGTTTTTGTGTTTCTCCGCATGCTTGCTCTGGAAGTGCCTCTGTAAATTGTACTCTTTAAAAACTGCGACGTTAGCTTAACATATTAAGCAAGTTGCTTTACCTGTGACATCTACAAATAAATATTTTCCTGTCAATTCTTTTTTAAATACCCTGCTTTTGTTATCAACTTTTCTTAGGCTCATTTCCAGAGATCGCTAGCCATGAATTGCGTATAGTACGTACAAATGATAACTTCCGCGCATGGATTGTGGTGCTGGTCCCTACGTATCATAGCAACGCAAATACCTTGTTTCAACTTAAAGGTATTTTAAACAGACAGTATGATACTGCTGTACTTATTACTGGGAGTGCCACGGGACTTTTAACTTGAAAATAAATAAATATGCAGCAGTAAATAAACTAATGTAATCTGCGGACCTCGTCAGGTATTTTTTATTTTGTATTATTTTAAAAGTTTTGAATGTATCGTTGGCGGGATAGAATTACTCAACGGGCCGGATCCGGCCCGGGGGCCTTATCTTGCCCAGGTCTGGCCTAGGCCATCTTTATGTAGAGCAAAAAAAATTTTTTTCAGATCCTCAGAGAGTTCTTTGCCATGAGGTGCCATGTTGAACATCCAGTGACCAGTATGAGGGAGTGTGAGAGCGATAACACCAAATTTAACACACCTGCTCCCCATTCACACCTGAGACCTTATAACACTAACAAGTCACATGACACTGGGGAGGGAAAATGGCTAATTGGGTCCAATTTGGACATTTTCAATTAGGGGTGTACTCACTTTTGTTTCCAGCGGTTTAGACCTTAATGGCTGTGTGCTGAGTTATTTTGAGGGGACAGCAAATTTACACTGTTATACAAGCTGTACACTCACTACTTTACATTGTAGCAAAGTGTCATTTCTTCAGTGTTGTCACATGAAAAGATATTATCAAATATTTGCAAAAATGTGAGGGGTGTACTCACTTTTGTGAGATACTGTACATAGCATTGTGGTTTTGATGCTTAATTGAATACTAAAGGTTACTGCTTTTCAACCAAAATAGATTGCAGCAGATCTCTGTTTTAGAAAATTATATAGAAAATGAAAAAAAAGATACATTTAAAGTCAGTTTTGTGTTGGTGTCATATGTGGAGTTCTTCTGGTGTAAATTTTATTCAAATTTAAAGATGGGGAATATCAGCATATAAAAGTGGTTATCGGCCACTTTAATCCCAAAATATCGGCATCCGCCTTAAAAAAACGATATTGGTCTAGCAGTACTATACACTAGTTTTATATTAGGAAAAATCACTGATAAAGGCCAATATAGCCCATTGTATATGCAATCCGTGCTGTCCATAAACAATCTAAGCTGGCAATGCAAATTGGACATGTAAATAAACAAAATTCTTTGACTGTTACTTTGGCTGTTACTGCGACCCATAGAATACGGAAGTAGTCCAAAAGAACGATAACCGCTCAGGCACCGTAAGGAATGAATTGGAAGGGAGGGAGCGTATTTTATATTGACGCATTCCTGGGCGGAGCTTCCTTGCCGCGGGCCGCAGAGTAACGAATTGGAAGAGGGGGAGGGTGTTCAATATGGGCGGAGCTTCCCTAGATGGAGCGTTATTTTGGTAAACTCCTTCCAGGCGTAGCTGAATATTTCCGATCTGTGAAATTTTGGCTTAGATTAGACTGAGGTGATGTCACAAGATTTTTTGTAAATTAAGCAGCAATATACCACGTTGATCGTTACTAGAAATGTTTTTTTCTTTATTTTTGAATCATTACACAGCATTTTGCTGTAAAGGGATGAGGGTTGGCGATCAAAATGAGTGGCTGATAGATATAGAAAATCAATACAAGCAACATTTTTTATTTAGTTTATGCCAGGGTGTAGAAATGACAAAACCTCAGTATCGGCATTGGGCAAATGAATTATATGAATATCGACTATTCGGATCGGCCAACAATTTTCTTATTGGACAAATGGACAAGGCAGTAAAGCGTTTTTTTTATTTTTTTTACCTGAGCTACAATTGCCGATGTCTAGGCCAAAACATACATAAAATATCTGCATCTGAAGTCTACCAATTCTCCAATCAAGCTTCTTGGAATAGTTTTCTAAAGACATTCCAGCTACAGACAATACCATCCAGACAACTCACCAATAGAATTCAAGTAAATACAGTCATTAGAATTTCAAATGATGAAAATGTGAACCTAATTTGATTATAAGATGGTTTAAATGCTCTACAAAGTAGCTATTGCTTTCAGAAAACGTACAGACTACTAGATTAACATGTCAGGACTGGATGATGAATCAATGCTAACCCATCTCTTTTGTGGTATAGATATAAACAAAAAATCTTGCTTACAGTTTTTCTTATGAAAGTCTGATGTAACTGACCGTCTCCAACTGAAAGTGTTCACAGGTAAACCAAACGCCTCTCCGTGAAATTGTCTTGCATCATTTTTTAATTTTCTGTCGAGTACATGGGCGCTTGTAAATTAAAGAATTCATTACATTCAGATAAACCAAATTACTTTATTGATCATCAGTATTTCATCAAATACATCCAAAATATTTAAGTTGCTTGTGCTAAGTTGACCAATGGTCTCGTTAAACAAAACCCTTGTGATGCTCTGTAGTTAATGTGTTAATAACAATCATATTCAGTCACAGTCATGATTAAACAAATAAGTGAATTCACTTCCACAGCTTTCTCTTGAATCAGTTCACTTGTTTTCATGTTTTTGTCTACATACTGTACATTCCCTTTAAAAAGCAAAGGAAAAATTGCTGCTTCAACCCTAATAGCTTTTTCATTGCAGTTAGCCTGTCATACTACTCCAATCAAATTATGTAAGATGAAAGGGGAAGCACTGAAGTCCCACTTCCATACCAAGTTTACCCAGAGGAACCTTGACATGAATCAGACCTTGAACAGGGCAGCTGAAAGCATGTAAATGACACTGCTCCCTGCTGCAGTTCTTTTTTGCTCACACATGTAAATGTCAAGTGATGTTATAGTGACTGGCCCTTCCTACCAGCTCAACCAAAAAAGAGCCTAACAATGGGAGCGGCAGATAAGAAGAAGAACATGAGTCTCTAACGAAGTTTGTGGCATGTTTTGAAAGTGTGTGACCCTGTGCGTGTATGTCTCTGTGTGTAACGTATATTTGCATGTGTATGTAAGTCAGTGTACAACGGAACATGATACTGCTCAGTACTCTTAAACATCAAAAGCATGTCTTAGCCACATTACTGTTGATAATTCTTAAATTACCTGTATACTATATATTTGGGCTGGGGTGTGACACAATGTTCTTCTCAGGCAGCTGTGCAACGAAACACAAAGCTCAACTTAAACGACAAATAATTATCTGGGACTGTCTGGCAATGTCTTAACGTTATTAGGGTGGAAAAATTAATGACTCGCTTTGATGTATTTCAGTATCTCATGCAGAGGTACAGCAAATCAACAACAACATTGCTGTTGTCCTCCTCACTGGCGTCTCACACTGGGACAGTTCAAAAGGTGACATCATCATACCTCAGCAAATCCTAATGGCAATTTGACATTTATTACAATGTCAGATTTAAAATAAAAAATAAACAGTTGTTGCCAGCATCCCCCAGGCCAGGGCTAATGCTAACCACTTAATAAAAAAATTCCCAAAAACATTGTGTTTGCAGACAGTTCATATTTTCCAGTTTCTTCTGACAGGAATATGGAACAGCTGCTCCGCTCTCCAGGGAGCAGAACCCTGGCACTATGTGAAGTGAGGTCCGTCCCTGCTGCAGTACGTTATTTTCAGCTGGGCCCCCAATCCACTCCCCTATTCCGCACACTCTGCCCTTGACACAACGCAATGCCTGAATTTACTGACCTAATTTCCAGCCCGAGTTCAATGTTTATCTCCCATTTTACTTTTTGACACATACAGTACCTCCCAAGCTCCCAGGAAAAAGACTCCACCACTATTTGACTTCCACTTTTCCCCTATCATCTCGCTCCAAGTAGAGGAGGTATAGGTATTTTAAAGGGGACGGTCAACAGTTCCATTGTTCTTAATTCAACACCATAAATTTGTGAAATGGGGGAGAGTGAAGTAGGCATAGCGGAAGAGGCGCTTCCCATAAATCAGAAGAAATCTGCTGAGACATCTAGCAGATGGTGAAGAAAAAGCCCTGGACTCCCATCTCAATTCCTCCTTCATGAGGCATTTCAGAGCTAAACAGCTCTGCTGCAGCATCAGGGCTTGCAGATGAAGGAATATCAATATTGCAAAGTTGTTTTGTTCAGGGTCCTCATTCCACTTCTCAACCCCCACTGCTGAATGATCAATATTGAGTGAGGTCCTTCATCAAAGTTTCAATTATGTTTTTTCTTTTTATGTAGCTGTATATCACAGAGATGAGCAGCGATTCGGCATTTGCAATACGTTATCAAATTACTTTTGTGTATGTAGACATTTGTATTGTATGTCTTTTATTTTATAGATATATAGTGGAATGTACGTTTTGTATTCAAAACTACTGAGAATAAATGTAATTTTGTTTCAGTGTGAGGAATTATAATAACCAGATTGCATTGCAAGTAATACTTTTTAGGTTAACTTATGCATTTTGGTAAATCTAGACAGCAGATTTTTTATGGAATATCCATTTAGGTGTACAGAGGTCAACCATCACTCTTCTGTTCCAATGGCACGCTGTGTTTGCAAATCCAAGTTTATAATTTTGAAAGGCTAATAGATCATTATGCAATTGTTTGCAATTATGTCAGCACAGCTGAAAATTTTTTAGACTTCTTTAATATCTGGAGCATTAGCAGTTGTGGATTTGATTACAGGCTTAAAAGGGCCAGAAACAAAGAACTTTTCTTCTGAAACAAGTCAGTCTATTCTTGTTCTGAGAAATTAAGGCTATTTCATGTGACAAATTGCCAAGAAACTGAAGATCAGGCTGTGTACAGCGCAAACTGGCGCTAATCAGAATAGAAAGAAGAGTGGGAGGCCCCGGTGCACAACTGAGCAAGAGGCCAAATACATTAGAGTGCCTAGTTTGAGAAACAGACACCAAGAAATCCCTTCTTCCTGCTCTTAATTTTCTGCCCAAACTTCAGTTATAGCAGACTGAAGCAGGTTCTCTTGCAGTATTTGCTCAATCTATTTTGCTCTATTTTTGCTTTCAATTTAACATGATTCACTGTCACTGCTGAGGAGAGGCATCCTAGAGCAAGAGGCTGTCGCCCCCGTACTTTACTGTAGAGATGGAGTGTCTTGAGGACTGGGCAGTGTTAGGTTTGTACCACACAATTCTTTCAGTTTTGGCCAGAAAGCTCTATGTTGGTTTTCATCTTTCAGGTGGTACTTCAAGTATCGGCTGCTTTCCAGCCAAACCTGAATATACCATTACTCCACTCAAAGGAAATGAACTCTGCAGCGCCTTCAAAGTGATTGTTAGCCCAGAATTAAGTGAGAGCCTTTTGTTGTCAGTGACTGGATGGTGTGATGCAGCTTGACCTTCCTGATTAGTCCAACTGTGCTCACTGGTACATATAAATATGGTACATATAAATACTTGGATATTATGTTTTTCAAATCTATTCGTTAGTATTACTTTATCTTTAGTGTCTATGGAACGCTATTTGTTCTTCATTTTCTTTTAGATTCACAACCTGAGCAATGGTCCTTCAACATTGGGATTTTTATCCAGAAAATCTTACAGCCACTTCAATAATTCACATGTGGAGGACAATGTAAGGTAAGTGTATCCTCATTTGATGTTTCACTATTCAGTCTGCTGTTTTAAAGACGGTCCTCACATTCTTAGCTGTTAATTTTCTTCCAGCCTCCAGTAGAATTGGACACCACTGTCTGACAGAACTGGATGCATTTCAGTTGAGTGATTAACCTTAGTGACAAGGCCTCCCTTGGCTATAATAATCGTCACTGAGTTGAATAGAGCTCAAAATATTTCCAGTATGAGCGGGAAATATTTAGACAGTTTGGCACTGTCTTGCAGCATATGCAAACAAAAGCTGCCAATAAATGACAACAAAATAACATGATGTGATATCTCTGTTTGGATGAGTTCAAGGCCACCAATAATACTGTCGTAAACACAAGTGCTTCTGCAGCTGTAAATAGAGGATTGTCTCAGCCAAGAAATGGGGGTCAGATAATTACTCAATTCGGTATTTTTTGGGGGGTTGGCATGGAGTTGTTCCACATTATGTTTGAAGGATTTCTTGGGAGTTCCGCCACTGCCATTAAAGGCTTTAGGCAATAAAAGTTGTGTGAATTGTGTGAAAGGAAGCAGAGCAAAAGTTAGAATGTTGTTGCTGTATCAATGGCAATAGCTTAGTGAGAAGAGGTAGTGAAAAGTGGAATTAATGGAGGGGATACAGTATGCACATTCATAAACCGATAAAAATTTCACATACTGCATACAGAGGGCAGAGGCATCCAGGGCAGACGTTTCAGTGCTGATATGACTTTTATGGATTTTGCATTTCTGCTGAGGTATATAGGGCTATTTCTTCTCTTGGTTTCCTGGTTCATGGTGGGAGGTTATCATTGGTAAAAATGTGTCCTTAGTATTGGTTCTGCCTCCTGAATTCCACCAACCCCTATTTTAAGCTTAAAAATGGAGCACTCTCGACCTCTTGCCTTTGAAATTATTCAGCTGCTGCTCCCCTTTCCCCAGAGTTGTCCCCTTTTTATAGCTCCCAGGCCATACCCACAGGACTGATGCATTAATTTACCATGCAAAACAATATTTCTTACTCCAATATATATCTAAACATATTGCAATGCTACCAAAGTATTATACATTCCTACAACGTATTACAAGCACTGAACAAATCCATGTTCCATGTCACGTAGACATGTCGTCTACTCTAAATAATTCAAGGACCAGATATTCCAAACTAATACTTTTCACCATAACAGAACCGGGTGATGTCCTAAGCCTCCTGTGTAAGTTCTTCTATAACCAGCTGAAAACCAAAATAATGTTAGTGGGCAGTAAAACGGATTTTCACAGCATGCAAATGTTTTAAGCTTTCCAAAAATAACCCTTTCTTTTTACAGGAGGGACAATTGAGCTTGGCTTCCAAAGCACATTTTTCTGCTCACTAAAGCGACTTCTACAGAAGCCCTATGATCTGCCCTATATTGTTCATGTGCTGACTGTGAGTAAAGCCTGGTGAAGATACTATACCTGCTTCAGTTGGGTTCACCTGCCTGGCTTCTCTATCATTAAAACTAGCTCTATCACCAGGAAAACAAAGCACTCTGTGGGGAGATGTGTATGGAGAGCATGGCCAGATGTGTGTGTTTATAAATGTGTGTGTGTGTAATGTATGGGAGTGCATGTGGATGTGTTTGATGAAGTGTAAAAGGGTGTCAGCTTATTTGGGAGTGTGTGTGTGTGCGCGTGTACACAATATATACCCCTTGTTTCTAAAGATTAAGTCAGCACAACTACCTGCTTGACAAACATAACTGTAAAGTATACTGCAGCAACAATAAATGTAAGTGGTATGGGTGTCCAGACATTAACACTAAGGGGTAAATATACAACCCTGGGTGCATTCAATGTGCTGCAAAATATGTTACAGTACTGCATAACCCAACAACACCAACTGTGACCATAGGCGAACTGTTAAGACAGGCCACATTATAAAGCACCTTAACAGGTATTGACTAAATTAGCAAGCAATAGTAGGTGTACTATTTGAATCATTTTTACATAGTGTTTGTAACTCCCTGTCTTCAGTCAGCACTATGTCAGCGGTCTGATAAAAATCAAGCATGACTTATTTACGTCTCACTGCCTGGAACCCCTGATGATTCTAGGGGAGAAAAGGCATACTGCCATAACAAATAGTCCCACAGTGAATGACTCCATCGCATTCATTTTGCAAAAGTAACAAGGATTTTTCATGAATGTCTCCAATAAATGATTGATCTGTTGTGTAACGTAACCTTAAATTAAAGCAAGAACTGATAAAATTTGAAAAATACATATGCAGTGTTCTTGTGAATGGTGATTTTACATGACTTTAAATTAGGGAATACTTAAAGACAACTGTTGATGGAGTTACATTTCCCAAGCATACAATGTCATTCAGTCATCCCCTACCTGGGTGAGCGCACAATGTACAGTATTTACACAGTTGATCGGATCAGAGCAGGGTCAAGCTAGTGTGAGAGCAATGTCAGAGGGTTAAATTGCTCTCCCTCCACTAAAGAGCTTGATAGAACTTTGAAAAATAACAATTATCCATGGAAAAAAACAAATGTTCTGTCACATCAAAAAATTGGGGAACCCCAATCAATTGTGGTACATGACATGAGATGATAATTATTAGTCACAGGTTTTCAAGGTTACCCCATTTTTGACATCTCTACCAAAAATGAGGAAACGCCATCTCGAGGGATTACTGTGCAATTTATTAATGTGGACATCTTTCACCTGGGCTCAAACAGCTAATAGATCAGAGATGCTGGTACAGCAACACCTTCAGTTTTTTTCTGCTAATTAATTGAGATGATACGAGCTTGAGCCTATTGTTTTACCCAGTTTGTTCCACTTTTGTTATCACTCTTTGTCCAAAGTTGCTGAGGGTTCTATTATGGTCAACAATCAGCGGATACCCCCATTGGTTGTTTCAGAAATAATTTTAAATGCTCACCTGTTTTTGTTTTGCCATCAGCAACCTCATTGTTGCTTGCCTTTTGTCTCATTGAACATTTTTTGGTTGGTTTTATTTTCACCAAGACTTCACACAATTGATGAAAATACAGTCAATTTTAAGTTGAGTGCACTTGAATTACATAATCATTTTATGCTTTGAAACAATTTTGGAACTCACAGATCTCACTTAGTTGATGTTACATTAAGTGACATAACACATTTTGTTGGGGTTCTGTTGACAATTATTTTTTGTATGCATTGAAATTAATTTCTGATGAATAAATGTAGTCAAACACCATAATTTCACTATTAATGCAGATATTATATTTTCTGGTAGTACAACACAAAAAATTCTACAAATTGTCTCTTTAAATACAGTTGGCCTTTGGTAGCAGCATTCTCCCAGCTAGTGGAGAACATGACATGATAGCTTTGGTTTAGGATTAAAGGAAATTGTCAAATGTCCATCTGATATTTTCCTATAAACATCACACTGAGACACAATATCTTGGAAGTCATTCATTGTTGATGTTGTCATGGTTACAGATAGGTAGCCACATTGCCAGAAGCACTCACCAGTCCCAAAGAGGTTCAGTTTTATGAACAAGAAACCGTCTCACTCTAGGAAAAGGAAATTAATGTATAGTCCTGGATCAAGACATTCCCTCTATTTTATGTGGGAAAATGTACTGGTGATGCATGACCACATTTTGAAGTCATTGCCTCAATACAGTCTCCAGAGTATTAAAAACATTTTCCATAGTCTCTTCTCTTCAACCTCCATCCACACACCCCCATACCTCCTCCTCACCATCACCCCAATGAGGACCATGGGAGAAGCCCGTGCAATTTGCTGTATCTCAAATGGGCACTTCCCCCCCATTACATGATCATGAGGTGACAGGACTTAAGAATGGCTACTGCCTTCCAGTGGCAGAGTGGAGACAGAAGAAATAGCAGTCTACAATTACTGCTAAATGAAGCACACTGCCTCTTTCTCCTCTTTTCCCTACTCCCTCCACATCTGGCCCTACGTCATTCTCAGGGACGAAGCAGGTGATGTCGCAAACTGGCTGCCACGGGCAATTTTCACCTACAGCTGAAGTTGCAGTTTAGTTGCTTAAATTTAGAACTGCCTGACTTTAAGTCCCATCTTCAAGTCCGACTCCTAATGTCAGGCTGAACTTTCAGCTAGACAATGGCAACCAGTACAACACTTACAGTTAACACCAATGCCTAGATTATAATTGTATCATTAAAGCATTACTTATCTTGCAATAGCAATGTAAAGGAACTTTTGCTGAGTCCTCTTTGTCCATTAAAATAACATCAAATTGATCAGAAATACAGTGTATACATTAGGGATGCAACAGTACACGGTATGTTATCGAACCGTTCGGTACGCCCCCTACGTACCGAACAATACACACACGTGAACCGCGGAGTTACGATATGCTGGACATTTTCCTAGAATTTCCAAAACATGCTTATTGCGCTGCAGACTACACGCACGTTATATATTCAGATCCACAGAACCAGACACGCAGCTTGTGAACAGGTAAGGCAGGCAACTGCTTGGGGCCCCAGGCCGTTAGGGGCTCCTGAGGGCTGACAAACTTTACTCCACTGCAATGTCTCAAAACGTGGCAATCCCAACGACCACAACTCCCTCCGCCTTAAAAAATCAATGGACAATTTGCAATGACATCTCAGTAGGGAACCTCCATACAGGCATCCCAAAGCGCATCTACAGGTTTCAGGTTTGTTACATTTAAGATTTTTTTAATGCCACTACGAATTCAATTAGACCAACTTAACAACATCCGACGCAAAAAAAAAATCCACAAGGACACCTTTCGACTGAAGTACCAACTGTTGTTAGAGCAGTAAGCCTACTGCTAACAATAACGTTACTGGCTGTACTTTGCGTGACTGTCGTCGGTAATACTACCAACACAACTGAGAGATGCCGGGCGTTTTCTCACACTTTATATGGCATTCCACAGATTTAATTCCCATAAATGTTCCAAGTTTGAAAGACTTCTTGCAAAAAAAAAACAGTGGGCTTCGTTTTCTTTCATTTCAACCACAAAGCAAAGTTGCTGTTGTCCAAAAACCTCTGATTGAATTTGTACTTTCCCATGGTACCTGCGGAAAGTTGAATAGCCAATGTCCACTATGTAGCTAGCTAAATGACCTAGCTTGGTACTAGTTAGCTATCTACCTCATGAACACCCGTGTTGGGAGAAAAGCTGCCAACCGTCACGAGCGTCTTGCTGATATCTGACATTCTGACTGAAATCGTGGTTTCTCACTGCGCGTGACCATAGCTAAAATGTGTTCAGGGGGAAGCAAATTTAAAGAGGCACTGACGTCTTTCAAATCCGTTGTGTGGGAACATTTTGGATTCAGCGTTCAATATGATAACGAGGGTATGAAGACTAAACAAAGTACAGTGTGCAAGCATTGCTTTGCCACTGTTGGCTACTCGAGTGGAAACACTTCTAACATGATCACGTCATTCATACCGAAACTGTACCGTTTCCTTGACCCACAAACCGCTATATGTACCGAACAGTGGGCCCACTGTACTTTTGCATCCTTAGTAGACGTTGTTACTGTTGTAAATGACTACTGAACCTGGAAACGGCAGATTTTAATGGAATATCTACATAGGCATACAGAGGCCCATTATAAGCAACCATCAGTCCTGTGTTTCAATGGCACGTTATATTTGCTAAACTAAAGGTCAGTCGTATGGGCATTGGATTAAAAGTCAAGAAATACACCAATATTGGTTATTTATAGGAGGACATACAGTACTCTTAACATAGACCCATTCAGGGTGAGGATGTTTTTGGAGGCCAGGCAGTTTAAAATATTTTTTTTATTTTACCCACCGATGGAGCACCAAATAGTTTCACCAAATCAGCAGCAGTATCATAATTTGTGTTTCTGGGAGGGGATTACCCCTTTAAGGGTTGACCACAACAAGAATAAGGAGGTATCTGCAAAATATCATTGATTTTAAAGAAAAGCCACCTTGGCGGCCATCCATTTCTCAGTGCTGCAGTGACCAGGGACTAACTGCTGCCATCGCAGAGGAAAAGCAGCCAGCTGGCACCACCCCACCAGGTGGCCATTGTTTATTAATTATCCCAGCAGCCTCAGCGGCCTATGATAAGACTGCATTCTATCCATTGAGCCATGCCATGGTTCCTCAATTGCACCCATAGGGGAGTTCTCCATTTTTATTCTATCCAACCTGCTAGGAGACTATAGTCTAAACCTAGCACAGGCAACCAGAGTACTGGGCTTCTGCTGACTGCAAGGGACTCTGTTTCTTCTCATCCATCAGGGATCCTGATTAAATAATTGTATGAATTATGGAAGTTAATTTAGACCAAATGGTAGAGGCTTTGTTATTTATAGGGGTGTAATGGATCAATGGATACCCAGGCAAAGCCATAGAAGCTGTAAATTACTTTGACTTTAAGGATTCCATGTCATAAACCGGAGTCATTTTGATAATGTTAACCTATACATTAATATGAACATCGATACCGGCATCTATAGGGCTGCCTGTTAACATATAAAGAGGCATGTCATTTGCACATGATCTCAGAAAAAGCAGTGTTTGTGAGTGTGAAGCCATAAGCAAGCCTTAATTCAGGAATAATATATACAGTATGTTACCCTTTAACAGAACAATAAGACCAATAATTGACATCAGCAACCAACCTGTTGTTAGAATAAGGTAATTAAACCATTAATTTGCATACAAAAAACATCCATTATTGTGTTGTAGTCCAACAGTATAAGTATAATAAAAATGGCAGGTAGTCTAGTGTTTAGAGCTTCTGACCATTAGTAAAAAGATATTATTCCAAGGTGGTGAAAATATGTAGCCTAATTCTGAATCGTACCAGGGATCCTTCAGCAATTTATTGGGTTTTTATGTTTTAAGACCTGGCTATACATATTGTTTAAGAAAATTCTTAGAAATGACAGTGACATTTGCCTATACTACAATGATACATAGAAATTGAAAAAAATACACAACAAGGCTAAACTGATAAAATAAGTAAATACAAAATAAATCACCAATAAATGTATTTTGAAATACATCAGGGTTTTTTTCCAACCCCATTCATGTCCCCTTTAATCTAACATGAGATATTACATTTATATGTTTACGTATTATACAGCTATAAATGTAATTGTTCTTCATCAGCTTAAAATAGTAAATTTCTAAACTTTATTTAGGTAAAATTGTTCAAAGAAAAAACAAAATTGTAAACCAAGAAATAATTTATTTCTTAAAAACATGTGTCAATTATTGGCAACCCTAGAAATTCTTAAACAAAATTCAACTAGAAGATTTCATTTGAGTGTATTCACATCCATGAATTGTGAACCGTGTAGGCTTCACACACCTTTTTTTAATAGCCACCTGATTTTCATGGACCAAAATAAATTGGACAATTAGCTGCTTAGCTTTTTCTGAGCCAGATGTGTGCCACTGTACACATTCGTTCATGCACAAGAGAGCTAACAAAAGTTCTAGAGATGATTCAAGGTGTGGCATTTGTATTTGGAGGATTTTGCTGTTGTCTCTCAAAATGAGTGTTAATGCCTGTAAATCAGGCCACCATGGGGCTGAAAGATCGGAATATATTGATCAGAAACATAACCAAAACATTAAGTGTCAAAATAAAATGTTTGGTACATTTCAAAAACTACTCACTGGTGAGCCCAGCAATAGCAAACAACTTGCTGGACCATGAAAGACCACATTATTGGATGACAGAACAATGGTTGTAATTGTTATGAACTGTTGAACAGTTCAAGAACACTTTCCAGGATAAAGGCACAGATGTGTAAGAGAGTACCATGAAGAGAAGACTACCATAATTCCCCGTTTATAACCCACACCGTGTATAAACCGCACCATTCATTTTATAGCTTTGTGTGCATACAAACTCGAGTATTAACCGCACCCATATAAACCGCATTTGCCCAGAGAATTATGACTCGTACATACATTGTACGTTAATATTAAACTGTTGAATCTGTTATAGGCCAAAATTACCAAAATTAATTTGTTGAAGAATAAAATATGTTTTTGAAAACCCTGTAACACCAATTGTTTCATATTTGCTACATGGGTTTTGAGATCTCTACGTCGTCAAGCACTCATCTATGAAAATGTTAGCCAGTGGAAACGTTATTAAAAATGTAAACTTGTGTATTAGCCACACCCATGTATTAACCACTGTCATTGAAAATGTTTTCAAAATCTGTGTAAAAGCCGTGGTTTATGAATGGGAAATTACGGTACACAAGATGCAAATCACAAGTTCAGAGGGTTTACCACAGGATGCAAACCAATGGTATGCCTCAAGAACAGAACGGCCAGGTTACACTTAGCTAAAAAGTGCATAAAACAATCTGGCCTTATGGACAGATAAGAAAAAGATTAACCTGTACCAGAGTAATGGAAAGAGGAATGTGTGGAGATGAAAGGAACTGCTCATGGTCCAAAGCATAACACCTTTTCATGTGGAGGCAGTGTTAAGGCTGCTACTTGAACTGGCTCACTTTATTGATGAAATGACTGTTGACGGTAGCAGAAGGATAAATTCTGAAATGTACACAAAAAATGTGTTTCGATCCAACCAAATGTCTCAAAACTCATTGAAAGGCACTTCACCTTGAAGCACCTTGAAAGATAATGACCTCCAACATAGTTGCTAAAGTAACAAAGGAGTTTTTCAGGGCCAAAAGGTGTAATGTTCTTGAATGGCCAAGTCAATCACCAGCCCTGAATCCAACTGAGCATGCATTTCATTTACCAAAAGGCAAAACTGAGGCAAAAATGTCCAGAAGCAAACAGGAGCTGAAGATGGCTGCGATACTGGCCTAGCAGAGTATTACCAGGGAAGATACCCAGCATGTGGGGATGTCTTTGGGTCAATGAAAGGCAGTCACTGAAAGTAAAATATTTGCAACCAATTACTAATTATGACAACTAAACTTAAGAAAATGTACATTTGTCCGATTACAACTCCCAATGTATAGATGTAAATACCCTCAAATAAAAGCATTGACAATTTCATTTTAAATCTAATGTGGTAGAGTACTGAGCCAAAACAACAAAACGTGTGTCACGGCCCAAATACTTATGGACGGCCCAGTGTATTCAGGATATTTCCTTCTTTTAATTTAATCCAGATTCAGTCTGTATTCCAAATATTATGCATTGGATTTGGGTATATTGCTGAAGACCTCCGTTTATCACTGCCTTATATTGCATCATCTGGAATTCAAAATATTTTTTCATTCTGGCAGCAAACACAGAGCCAACAATGAAGGGTTTATGGTCAACACTCAACAGTGAACACTCAGCAGTGAACACTCAACAGGGAACACTCAGCAGGGAACACTCAGCAGGGAACACACAGCAGTGAACACACAGCAGTGAACACTCAGCAGTGAACACTCAGCAGTGAACACTCAGCAGTGTATATAGAGATATTTTAGCTGATTTATGAAGGTCAACAACCATTTGCCTCTTTTCTTTTGTAAGATTTCTGCCTTTGCCCATGAGAGATGACAAAGGGATTTCACATGTGGGTTACCTCATTTTCACACCCCAGTGAAAAAGAAGCCCAATACAGCTCTTAAGACTGAGATTTGACTGATAAATAATTTACTGAGATGCCTCTTAGATTCCACAAAAAAAGGTTCTCAAGTTTTCCCTTGGTTGTAGGGCACTATACCCAATGTATATGATAAGCCATGCATGCAAATCCCATTAGCACAATACTATAACAAAAGTACATAGTAGTATAAGAGAAGTTTAAAATTGAGAAAAATATTCTCCTGTGTAGGAGTACAATGTGAACTAAAGTATGCACATCTACCAGCTATACTCTGGGAAACTGCTTATGAGAAAATATTATATAAGAGTATGTATACACTGTAGGGACATGTCATTGATTTTAACACATCCAAATCTAGCCACTTAATTTCTTGTTAGGTCTTGTTAAAGCCCCAGCGGAGTATAGACAAGAACACAACTACAGGTCAAATGATCACTGCAATTTGAAATAAAGTTCACCATCCGTTTTTTGTTGCTCTGACACATGGTGTGATTTGACCACTGTTGTTTATAGTCCTGTCAAAAGTGGGGTTTTTTTCCCCAGGGAGGGAGCCTTCCGGCCATTCCAGCTGCAACCAGCACCCACTGCTAGTTCTGCCAATAGTATAGACGACTGATGCCTCTTGGCAATGTGAAACCGCTCTTCTAGTTCCAGCACTGAGAAGGCTTGCATTTGATATTCTTGTCCACACACACGGAGAACAGAGCGTTGCCTACCACCCAGTTTATCTGTTAAAGGAGATTGTTCTACTGTGCTCTCTAATCCATTAGTGTGTATGTGTGTGTTCCAATGTATGTGTGTTCCAATGTGTGTGTGTGTGTGTGTGTTGTGTGTGTGTGTGTGTGTGTGTGTGTAGTTCTCTATTTGACTTTGTGAATCATGACAACATTGTTTCAATCAATCCATCAATGGAGTGCACAGAGCAAGTCAGAACACATTTTGCAGGGCCCTATAAAATCTGCAATGCCGAAAATGTGTATGGAATCATGGAATCCCGACATTAAAAAGGAAGTCAAACTTGTTTTATTATGTACTGTATGTAGTAGGGAATCAACTAAATGTATTGAACATATATTCATTTGTCCATAAGACATTAACTCCTGTAGGATGTTTTTCCTATCCACTGTGGATCCATTTCTTTTTGTTGTTTGCTCTTTGGGGTTTTTAACTCCTGTAGGATGTTTTTCCTATCCACTGTGGATCCATTTCTTTTTGTTGTTTGCTCTTTGGGGTTCTAGGCTGGATTTCTATACAAGCACTTTTTGACAAGTGCTGATGTAAAAAGGCTTAATAAAATACATTTGATTGATAATAGAATGCACCTGTGATTTGTCTTTCCACTATTTAGTGTAGGTGTTAGTAATGACACCAAGAAAAACATTATTCTGGTATATCAAGGATTTCTCTAAAACCTTCGCAATTAAATAATTTAAATGTTAGTAAGAGAGAAGCCCATGCTTATCTACCAGAATGATAGCATTATCACTTTCATCAATCTAGTGTGTATTGTTTTGTAGACTGTACAATCATGTGTGTGCTACAGAAACAAAGCTAAACTAAAGATACCGAATAACCAACCCAAGACCACATGGTGATGTTTCCAATGAGAGACTAGTACAACCAAGTTTGTAGAATGTAGAAATGAGGTGGGCAGAGCCAGGCATAATCTGGCAAGATTCCACAGGCATACTCTAGCTAGCATTCGTTTAAAACGGAACACATCATGTTGCATGCGCAGTAATTCAAATTTTTCTGCACTCCCTCTAAAAGATGCAGTTTTTAGAAACGTTAGCTAAAGTCTACATCTTATCCTACAGAATGTCAGCCCAGTTCCATCTTGCTCCATTCAGTCCCTTTGCCAGCTCACTGGAGTTTTCCTGTCCTTGTTGGGTTTGGAAACAACCGGATGCTTCTGCTTTATATACAGCTCTGGAAAAAATAAAGAGACCACTCCTAATTTTTCTAAAATCAGCATCTCTACATTTATGGCAGCCATTCCATTCCAGTGTCTGTTAAATTCCAACACAGGCACACCTCATTTTACTTAATGAGGTACTGATTAGGTGATTACCTGAACCAAATCTAATTTATTGAGGAAAAGTATAAAAACCACTGCTCTGGTCATCACTATCCTCTTGCAATAGGACTAGTTGAGTGAGGAAAAGAAGGGTTCAAACTGGCTTTACTGGCAGAGGGATACAGTGAGCATCAGGTTGCTTCCATCCTGAAAATTTCAAAGATGGCGGTTCATAAGAACAAGGTCATTCAACAGACATTGGAGACAACAAAGCTACAGACTGGCAGAGGGCGAAAACGACTGTCCACTGACCGAGATGACCATCAACTCATTCGAATGTCACTCAACAACCGTAGGATGACATCAAGTGACCTACAAAAAGAATGGCAAACAGCAGCTGGGGTGAAGTGCACAGCGAGGACAGTTCGAAACAGGCTCCTAGGGGCAGGGCTGAAGTCGTGCAAAGCTAGAAAAAAGCCCTTCATCAATGAGAAGCAAAGAAGAGCCAGGCTGAAGTTTGCAAAAGACCATAAGGATTGGACCGTAGAGGAATGGAGTAAGGTCATCTTCTCTGACGAGTCAAATTTTCAGCTTTGCCCAACACCTGGTCATCTAATGGTTA